>VYZQ01000092.1:15693-94344 GCA_013400655.1 Mystacornis crossleyi
AAAAAAAAAAAAAAAAAAAAGATGAAGGAAAGAAGATTAAGGAAATTACTCAAAAAATGAAGTAATCAAATATTAGAATAGCTGGAGGAAAGCCTGGGAGAGTCCACTACTGGAAACTTTAAGGCCTGGTTATAGAGCTTTCCTTGGGGACATAGGTAGACCTGAAAGCTCATCTGCAAGTTGGAAGCTGCTGACTTTCTATTACTCACTGTGCTGTGATACGTGTTAGAACATCAGGAGGGTAGAATCTAATACTATGAAATTTCCCAGCTAAAAGTGATTCAGTGTTTGCTTTGACTCTTCATTAACTGTGCTCAGGGAAAAGTTACTCTATATTCTTTCAGGTCCTCCCTGGATAGTTTTGAAAACAGAAGATTAATGACCAAAATGACAACAGAGGAAATAATAAATTGTGAGAAATGGATATTCTTTGACAAATGTGTTTGGTTGCATGTGAATATGGGTATTGATACAAGTAACAACCATTTATCAAACTCTTCTGTGAGGAGAGCAACTGTTTACTGAACACCACAGGTTGAAAATTGGTGAAACAAACTCTTTAGGATTCCACCCATTGTTACAAACCATATGCAGGGTTCATCCAGCTCTGCTGCAGGTTGTGGAGGCAGAGCCAGGTCCACCACTGATGCAGGCACTATTCAGCAGTTAATTACATCAGCTAAACAGAGGTAAAGGTCAACAAAACTCATCATTTCATCAGGATGATTGTGGACTGAGCTATATTTTCTCCTCCTAACCCGCTGGTTTTGTCAAAGACAAACCTGCCATTTCATGGACGTACAGCATTCATTTCATCATGTATTTACAGTGCTAAGGTTAGTTCTGGCTCATTAAGCCAGAGGAAAATTTATCATTTCCATATCTAGAATCACAGTGAAGTGTGCCATTATTGGCTCTGTTTTTCTGGCATCTTTGGTCTTCTGTAAGACTCATTTCTATTTTTTTTTTATCAGCTCTTGTTTAGCTCATGTTTCTCTTGGTCTGAGATGTTCTAAAGTCTGTCATTACCTCAACTGTCCTCCCACAGAATAGTCATTCCTGAGTAGCTTTTCATCGCTCTGTCTCTCTTTAACTTGGGTTGTTCGTAATTTATAAATGTGATAGCTGCTTTCAGCAGAACTGAACCCTGGATGTAGCACAATGTGTGTTGGGGGACATCTACAGGCTGATTCCTGACACAGAAACTTAACACAAAAGCCTTTCCAGGCAAGTCAAGGACATATCAGTCCCACCTAGGTTATCTTACTTTTTCTATTTAATTAGTCAATTTTGAAAAGTTCTATTCTCACTCCAAAAAGAAAAACAATAAATCCTTGATTCCACATGAGACATATGCAATTACAAGAAATTGCCTATTGCCATCACTATAGCAGGAAAGCAATTATTTGATCTCAGAGCACAATGTAACATCATATGATGTTACACTATAACTCTTAGGTCTGAAAATTTTGGCAAACAAACAAACAAAAAAAAGTAAAAAAAAAAATTAAATACTCTTCCCTCCAAAGCAATTTGTGTTACACCCTACTCTGATATCATAGCTGTGAGGTAAGCAATAGGTAAGTTTTTCACAGTTTTTTCCTTTTTACTAACTTCCAAAGATCAAACTAGTGAGAAAAATGAAGGTCTGCCTGACGTAAAAACAATATGGGTAAATCTAGCTGAAAACTCAATTTCCCACACATAAAATGAGTATGTTTCTTCTGAGTCTATGAAGATGTTATTAAGGCAGAGACAATCAGGTCTTCAAGGAAATGCAGGTGAACATTTCCTGGTGAACCCAGGGATGCTGAGAAATAGAGCAGGCTCAATTAGCCTCTAAGAAGATGCACATTTAAATGTACACAGTATATCATACTCAATGTTTTCATAAAAATATTTTGTGAGAGAGTTATGGACAAGCTTGGAGGATTTCCACCTGGAAAGGTCCTGTGGCTTTCATATATTCTCAGTGGCAGAAATCACCTATCTACCAGTATAGCCTGGCTCATCTATAGCATAACTTTACTGGAAGAAATGTACAGCTGTCATTAGGAAGTGTTTTGTTTACATACTCTCCAATGCCCAAACTGTCTGGTCACATTTCACTTCAGTCACCACTGCTGAGAGCTCCCTCAGTTGGGATGGGGACAAAACAATTTCTTAATTCAAGATTCTCAGCCATACCTTCCCAGTAGTTGAGCATATAGTGAGCCTCAGTCCCAAATAAAACAGGAGTAAATGATGAAACATCCACAAAAAATAAATTTTTGATCTGTGACTCAGGGTTTGCCTGTTAACTCTGGCTTACACTTAACACACAAGACCACGTTTATAGAGGTAAAAGTTCCCTCATAATGAAATTTTCACCAAAATCCTAGTTTGTCGAGTTTTTAGTGGACAGAAGGAATCCAAACCTAACAGTAACCCAAAGACTTATAATCAGGAGGCAAAGGTTGCATTCATAGCACCAAGTAGATCAGTCCTATTCTCTCCTCTGACATCTCATACCCAGATTTCTGCAGCAGCTCAGCTGCACAAGTGCCAAGCAACCAGCACAAAAAAGTTTGTGTGCTTTCAGCAGACATTCATGACTGTGCTCCCAGTGCTTACGCAGCTGAGCTATTGGCAGCATCTTATTACACATTTTCCAGCAGAGAAAATGTCTTCCAGACCACTGATTTCTTCTTCTTCACGTGCACCAGTGTATCCAAGTGGTTCCACATAGGTGAAACAGTTTCCCATATGAGGCTGAAGGATTGAAGGATGTGGGGTTCAGGCTGGGAGCCCTTTGTGGAATACAGGCATCTGCTTCCTGTGACGGTATTTCTTTAAATCACTGGCTAATGCCAAGGTCATCTCCCTTTTTCCTATCTCTACAATTACTGAATTCTGATGAAGAGTGACCAAAGGGATAACTAGTGAAGGAAGGGAGAGGAAGTACTGAGGAGAAGCCCTTGGTAGACTCTTGTAGTCTATTCAGACTTCAGCAACAGAGGGCTTTTGAAACACAAATAATATAGTATTCCTGTTGCAGTGGGGTCGCTGCAACCTTCCCTGGGAGACGGCCTTGGCCCGTGGAAGAATCAAGGAGACGATATTTGATAGATGTCTTCAGATTTTATTCTCCCAGCCGCACACGGCCGGAGCCCGGCAGGGACTCCGACAGCGACTGCCCCCAGAACAGGTCTGGAACAACCCCCCCCGGGGTCCCGTGAACACCCCCTTAAGTACAGGATTCCCGCGGGCTACATTCAAACTGACCAATAGGGGACAGGATTTGGGGTACACATGACCAAGGGAACAGGGACAGAGAAACCCCGTGCCCCACGCATCCACTCATGCCCACCTCCCCCACGGGGAAGCACCTCTTCATATTCCCATTTGAGTCTATCCTAGACCTGGAAGAAAAGTACAAATTAATTTTCAGATGGTAGTTGAAGACCCTAATCAACTGGGTTAAGGTGGTGTATTTTGCAGTTTTCCCTGAAACACTGCATAACACTTTTTTAAAAAGGCAATGTGGTAGTGTTATTTGATATGAAGCTCATCACAGAAGTCTACAGCCATAATTTAATTTTTTATTAACTTCTTGTAATTATTCACTTTCCTTTCTGGAATAACCAATTTTCCATTTGCTTTCCTAACATTTCTTGTTGAAATACTACCAATCTATGTGAAAGACAGAAACATTAAAAAGATTTTCCTTGTGTCTGGAGCAAAAGGTAGGTTCAGTGGTGTGTTGGTGATAGTCTTAGTTACTCCAAAAATATATTTCACAGTCCCAGACCAAACTTCAGAAAGTTGTTTTAGTAATGAAATTTTATCCATACATTTAAATACATTCTTCCCTAAACAGCAACCTGGGCTAGACAGATTACAATACTATCATTAAAGTCTTTAAAGTCATTAAAGTCTACTATCATTAAAGATTTTAATATAACAATACTTTCTATGTTAATAACATTTATCTTTACCACATGCTCACATTCCAGACACGTATATAATACAGCTATTCCTCCCTCTCAAGGTTTTCAGTGAGCATACAATTCTTCTGAAGGTACTGAAAAGCAGCTAACTTGCAGATGTAAAGTCTCAGTTGTTAAATGAAGCCATATTCATTATTTATTTTCCTGAGAATCTAGAAAGTGACAGCTCTCTGCAGGTCACATAGTGATATAAGAGAAGCAAAGCAGGAAGTGGGTCAATATGACAACTGCGATGCCATTTCGGAGCAGCTGAATTCCCTGGCAATTGGTTGCAGTATCAGAAGGACCATGCACAAGCTCATAGATGTTCTACATTTACACTCAAAAATTACAATATTTTAAAAGCAGATTTCTTCCTCTAAATCTGCTGGTATGAGATTTAGGAAAGAACTTCTCTTTATTTTCCCACAAATACTTACTATCTTGAGGGCATCATAAAATATGACACAATGTGCTGTGGTTTAGAAATTCAGAACTGGGAATTATTATATGTTCCACTTCAGTGTTAACATTTCAGCATCCATTAATTACAGTATTTCTAGTAGCAGACACACTGCAGTTCTTGGAGGATAACTTGTCTTTGGAACACCACCACATTAAACTAAATGGGAGACCAGGTCACCAAAATGCTCTGGCGAATCACAATATGCAACTATGGAAAGGACAAGTGAGAAAAAGTCCTTGTAAGACAGAAGGACATCAGTGTAGGGTCAATCAAGTGCTAGTCAAAGTCAGCTTTGCTTCTGTCAGTTTTGCATCTCACAGGAAAAGTATCACACAGGCCACTGAGCAACATCTCTTGCCACAGCTGTTCCTACTCCTGCAACAGATATGGAAACCCAGAGCTGCACTATGGAAGAAAAGACAGGACAATGACAATAGCCATGGGCACAGATCCCTTGTATTTCTTCACAAAATGCTCACTAAGATGGTCCCTATCAAAAGCTAAGGTTTACATCTTCAATCTTAAAATCATACTGAGGTAGCAGCATGGTATAGTATGCCTCTATAAATTGATTCCCTGAGGATAATCTCTTCACGGGGATGAAAGCTACCAGCTTTCAGGTTTTTTCCAAGGGAAATATTTGCCTCTGTCAGGCCAAGGCAAGGTCTTAGAAGTGTCTCTTGCCCCTTATCTGCCTCTTTCAGCAAGTACAAAAGGGTTTGAATGTCCATAAGATACCTTATTTTCCTGAGAAGAGGTAAGGTTTTCGGGCACAGCACACCTACTTTTCAAAAGGTCTTTTTTGATCACCTTCTTTATTTTAGTAAGGGATCTATCATAATGCCATCCTGTGCAGTGTGATAACGCAGCCTGCTTCTTTACACAAAAGCCAAGGTTTCACTGTTGCATCAACACTGAACATCAGCACACTGATGGTCTAGCAGCTCTGTATGTCATCTCCAGTACTGCACAGACTGCCTTCCTGGCCACCCTTCTAAATGGGTGATATGAATTGCTGTCTAGCCACTTCACTTGCTCTTACCCTATCACCTCCTACATCCTTTCATCAGATGGAGACCTTATTCCACATCCCATACCACAAAATCTTTCTCAATTACTGCTCTGTCCTCTTTACTTGACTAACAACGGCAGCCCCTGTGTCCCAAAACCCATTCTTTTTTACTTCACCTATGTCATCATTGCCCTAGCAACCTTGAGGGAAAAATGTGGATCATAGGACTAAGGGTGTTTCCAAAGCAGGCACTATGAACAGATTAAAGATCACAGCAGGAAGTTATCAGCATTCAAGTGACCAGCACTCAATTACATCATCTGCAAAAACCGCTTGCATGAATCTCTTTGTAGCACAGGTCTTCTGAGCCTTAAGGCAAACTGGACAAAAAGGCATAGACCAGATTGTGTAAAACCCCTGGAGAAAGTTCTGCTCCTCAAGTAAAAAGCCACAAGCAGGGATGGCTGTCACTTTGCCAGGATAAAAAGATGACTGCATGCAGAAAGATCATGCATGAAGGAAATCTTCAAGGAGGCACAAGGAGGGACTGCATATATAGAGTGAGGGCTAAATCTATTGGGTTAAACTCAGTTGCAACAGGGAATGTACCCAGGCCCAGAGACTCAGTTATCTTCTCTATTAAGTTATTAAAATGGTCTTTGAACATGTTTCAGCTTCCCAAACAATCTGGTTTTCTCTCTCCTGTGCATGTTTTTGGAGCCTGACTGGGCCACTGTCGCTGATAATAGGCAGCTGTCCTGCAAATGACCACTTAAATGTGAGGGGTGGCAGAGTACAATAAGGAGAGCGAGGGCTAATCCACTCCAGGATTCAGTGCCAGAGAATGGACATGGATCATTTTAGTCAGAGTGGATGAGAAACCCATGGACTGTAGCTACAGCTCTAGCTAAGAGAAGCAAACCAGGAAAGCTGTCACGGGCAGAAAGCCCAGCTGAACAACAGGAGACAGGCATTCATCCTGCTGCATGCAGCACTAAGCTGCTCTTGCTATCCTTCGAGGCTGAACAGCCTCAGTCAGGCCTCCCTCCCTTGGCTGGAGGCTCAGCAAGCCTATTCCAAATGATCTCCTGAAAATAGCATTTCCTGTGCGCTGAAGATTTGCCCCAGAATGTTGTAACTCTATGCAGCACTACTACATTCACTTTTAAAGGATTCATGTATCAGCAGTGCACCACAGCGTGGGAACTCCACTTCATGTACCATTAATCCTGCCTGGATTAATGAAAAAAAAAAGAAAAAGAAAAAGAAAAGAAAAGAAAATGGAAAGTTTGCATCTGAATCCATATTTCTTATAGAAAAAAGGGGCTAGGAAAGATCTCAAAAGGTCACCTACACCATTTTCCTATCCCTTTCTTCTATGATAAATAAGGATTCAGGGCACAAACTTTCCATTTTCTTTTTTTGAAGTCATTCCCCAATTTCTATACTACACCAAAAAGAAATAAAATATTTAAGGAGATAATCCAAGCCATGCTCATTTAATGCCTGAGAAAATAGATAGGTCTGCCAAGCTCTGTCAGGCTCTGAGACCAATCAAGGAAGCCAATTTTAAATTCTATGGATGTCCCACAAGAATCCTTTACTAATATTTTTATCTCTGCTTCGATTTGGGTGATTGCCCAACCTCCTCAGCTGAACTCATCCACTAACCCAGTGTCAAGAGAAAAGAGACAGTTCTTTCTGCCTTGTGAAAGCTGCACCACAGGGCATCAAGCCCAATTCCAAGTCACAAGCAGTAGCCACCAAGAATAAAAGAATCCTAAGTCTAACTGCTCTTTTGGGTCAAGAGACTTGGGGTTTTGTTGTGCTGATGTTTGCTGAGACTTCCAGTGATGCTCAGAGTAGCAAAACAATTTATTTATGCTTTCATATCTAAGTTCCGAGACATGATCACTGAATATATAGAAACATGAATACTTTCCCTTAAAGATTATGGGATTCCTCCTGGGTAGCAGGATCAGGGTGCACTTTCTCAGACAGGATGTGAAGTATCCAGTTTCTTCTAATGCTACGCCTTCAGCTGTGCCATTGCCAGCATATGGGACACAAAACTCCATACAAGAAGATGCTGACAGAAAATTTCTTTCTAGGTCCCTCATTCATCCAACCATGGTCTATCTGTCTGCATTGTAAAGATATATTATGGATCAAAAAAAGAGCATAAAAGCTTTTGAACCTGCAAACAAAAAAAAAAAAATCAACCCAAACTCAAATTATTTTCATTGATCAGTGACCAAAAAGAGCTTTTCAATATGGAGTTTACCAGAAGTTATATGTAAAATCGAAACATCATAATGGCCATGGCCAGTAAGCAACTTTTCCAAACACCAGAAAGTCAAAAAACTGAAACTCTTCTCTATATTGTTATTGACCAAAGCCAAGTGAAAGAAGAGAAGAAACATCTTCTTTATTTGATAGTATTATTTTAGGCCTCCTATAACTATGTCTTTAAGAAAGCAGAACTAAGTAACTTTCTTCTCGCTGACCTCTAAGCAATAGACTCTTGATTTTCCAAATTCCAGCTTTTCCCGATAAATTTATTTTTGACATGCCAAGTTGTTTAAAGGCAAGTGCTCCTTTTAAAGTCACATGTTAACACAATGAAAAGAATTGCAAAAGTACATCATGAAATAAGAAATAATATGCTTCATAAATCAAAGGCTCTGCAGGTAAATGAAAGGAAGTCCCATGTTACAGATAGGCATAGCCTGACAGAATAAGGGCCTGGTTGCCTTTGTAAAATCATGGCTGACTCCTTGTGCTTTGGCTAAGTAGAAAAGGATTCTGGATAATGGCTCACCTGGAATAGAGGTGGAAAACAAGTTACGTAACAGTAGAAAACAAGTTATATAACCATCACCTGTTCACATCATGGTTTATGGTGGTTGGTTGAATCATATTTGTTTGGCTTTAATGGAAAATTACTGATAAAGGCCTAATTTCTTAAAAAGGCCTGGTTTTGACGACAAATGAGCTCCCTTTCACACCTGCCTGAGGACTCTGCGTCTCTTCTTATTGTAATAGTCCCATCTCTTTGTTCCCCCACCAAAAAACCTAAAATTGCAGAAACATCATTTTCACACCCTAACTACTGATTTTTAAACGTCAGATTGACCACAAACTGTCCTATTCTAAAATATTATATTAAAAATGCAGTAAATTCCAGGAGGAAGATTTCTTACACATCAAAGCTGGTGAATAACTTCCATACCAACTGACTGAGTCTTTCCCAACACGGACACAACCACCTTAAACCACAGCTTAACTGAAATTATCAACATGCATTGCCAGCACAGTCTGCACCTACAATGGATTTCTAGTCAGAAAATTCAGTATTTCATATTTCACTAATAAGCGAACAATAGACTCTTCGTCTCTTACTTGAGGGGGAAATGTACTAATTTCTGATAATTCCTTCTTTTTCAGCTCTGCATCACAAGAATTTCATCCCCGTCTGAAAGCCATTCCTGACGGCCTCACTCATTAAAACTTATGGAACTGTGTTATAAACTTCACAGCAAAACCTTTGTCACAAATTTGAAGTAGAATGGAGGAAAACCAATCGTTTTTTTCTTTACATATAAGAAAAACAAATCCTGTTACTCCCCTTCTTCTGGTTCCTTCTGCTCACTGTGTGAAGAGCTGTCTCTGCTAGACCAGCTAATTTCTTGCATCACCTTCTGTTACACACTCTTACAAAAAAAATTTTCCATTTCAGGTGTGACTATGTTATTTCTCAGAGTGCAGTCACACAAGCTGTTGTGTTGGGTACAGATTTAATCATTCCAATCTCCAGACTTCCCTTAATGGTCATTTCTGTTATTCCACTCCTATGATGCCAGTTGGATATAACATTTGTTTGACCATTTATGATCCAGATTGATAATGAATTGGTTTTTATAGCAGGCATAAATTAAGGAGCAGGAAGTTCAGGCGGGTATGAGAACTGACAGCTGGGAGTGAAGAGAGGATGAAAATAATATAAATCAGATCATTTTTTTCAACTAGTTAGCTTGTGCAAACAGGCTGTAAGTGCATCTGGCAAGTGGAAAAGCTGGTCAGAAAACTTAAAAAAGGAGACATCCTGGTACAGAGGTCAGATTTACATCTTGTTCAACAGCAATTTTAGCAGCACAAATGAAGGAAGAGGGAACTGGGGCATGGAATGGGACTTGTGACTGAGGGTGGGAACAAGGAGCAGGAGGAAAGGGTTTCCTAAACCAGAGTCTCTGCCATGGTGACTATGGAACCTCATTCTTTGCAGTGATTCCCACCTTGGTTTACCAGCCCCAGTATCAGATATTCGGGAGCGGCACTACGCTCTGTACCTGGGCTCACAGCACACGATCATACAAACCTCAGCACCATGAAAGCTGCTTACAGCCTCCCCTTGGGAGCACAGCCCCATCAGCCTGCTGCCCACTGAGTGCCCATTGCCTTCCTTTTGAGGAGATGGCAGGCCACTTTCCCAGCCAGGGCAGTCACCTGCTAAACATCTCCACAGGCTCTTCAGACACTAACTTTGACAGTTCAGGACCCTGTCCCCAGAACAGTTAATAATTTCATACAGACTTATCACCTTCTGCCACAGATTAGCTGTTTTCTCACTTTAAAGATGTCTGTCTCTCCCCTGTCAGATCAGTTCCCTTGTCTGTACAAGTCTCCTACACATGGTGAGAAATTTTGTGTTGTGAGTGGAGCTCTCTGTCCTTGCTAAGCTGGGGGCTGACTGTGTTCCTGCCAGTGTTTGCACAGCAGCCTGCTAGAAGGGAAGACAGCCTGGCTGACACTGGAAGTACACCCTGATTGGCAGGTAGTTTGAGCTGAAGAAAAGATGTCATTCTTCCATAATGGTAGTATTCCAAAGCTATTGAAAGCTTTTTCAAAAGTCACAAAAGGCAGACGCATCTCACAGCATAGAAAAGTGTGTCTTGAAAGCCAGAGTAAAGGAGGAGAGAGTGCTGAAGGAAGAAAATATGTTCATATCTATTCCTCTGCTTTGCCAAGAACTCCAGACTTACCTTGCTTCGTATTGCCACTACTGCCTGTTTCTAATCTACATTATGGTAATTGATATGAGTAGATAAGAGCCCTATAAAAATGATATTTCTAGTTGCAAGTGCTGAAACCACCTTACAAGCAGAAAAATGTGTTTTCTCTCCCTCACAGGTGGTCAGAGTGTACACTGGGAGAGCCATAAGGGGCACTGGTGGTCATAGACTAGTTAGGAAATGTAAGCCTATTAAAATACATCTTAATCCACAAAACCAAGATAGCACTATAAGATACTCTGCCTAAGAGGGAGCTGGCCTTTCTACTTGTGTAGCCCACATAAGGCAGTGGCTTATAAGCTTTTAGGCATTAGTGCCCATGATCATTATTTCAAAATGTCAAGAATACTATTTAAAGTCTTAGTCCCTTTACCACCCTAGCTCCCCTTGTTTTTCTTTTTCTTGCATTCTTGAGAAATTGAATGGGAATTTAAATCAGTTCCAGTTCACCTCCCCCTGTGACAGATTTCAGCTTCCCCAGAGCAATAAATCAGTGGGCTATGAACCGTCTGTTAGACAGTTCACTATAGGTATAGGCTATATTAATTCAGTAGAAGGACTGGGGGGAAATGCAAGCAGGAATGGAGGAAAAGATACAACCAGATAGCAGGTTTTTAGAAAAAACATCAAAGAAATGCACTTAGTGTTGCTACTTTGGTAGCAACATTTGTTTTCTGAGTATTATTAAACTAGTTCATATGTCTCAGCTAAGACCTGGAAATAAAAGTTTCCTGTTAGCTATAAAAATGCAGAGTAAGCTTCAGAAGCAACTGTGTAATTAATTGGCATCCAGCCCAGAGAAGGGAAAAGGCCCAGTCAGGTAGGCATTCATGTACTCATTTACAATTCTAGATTTAAAAAAAGAAAACAACACTTTTTCATTTTATGTTGTGGTAAGAGTAAACTTTCTTTAAAATGACTCCTCATTCCCCTAAAAAAAATACATGCTTTTACAGAGAAACATTAGCAAGAGATCTGGTTGATCTTCTGGATGAATAGAGTTCAAACACAAAAACATCATAGCCTCCACCCTAGAGAGTAGAGAACCATGGGCTTGCAGCATGGGAGGCAAAGGCACAAGGCCTATCCCCTGAGGGAGGGATGCACTCAGAGGAGACAGATAGGTGTGTGTGGGGCACCAAATCCTAGCTTCAAAGTTCTTCATTTCCTTCTCATGTGGATTTGAAGAAAGAAAAAAGGAAGAATTTATTTTCAAATCCTGCTTTTAGTGTGTCCTTCCTTCAAAATAAATTTACCAATCAATATAAACAATCCCCATGGCCTCAAGCCCTAAGAAACATAAGTTTTCATTTTCCAGAAGCTCCCACATCTGCCATTCTCTAAGTAGGCCAGAGAAAGTTGGCCAGTTTCAGCCCTCTGGCAATCCCAGAAAAGTCTATCAGCAAGCCAACAGTTGCCCTGCTTCTTTTTTTTTTTTTTTACTTTTAATAACCTACATATCCTAAATGGTGTCCCTCTTGAAAGATCAGAACTTTGTGTCCCAAACTGTTTCCTTATGCAACTCTGCAACTCTCACATTTTTTTTGTTATTTTTTAGCAAGGAGCAGCACTGAGCTCTTCAAATTATCCTTTCCTTTCTTGTCATGGGGAAAAAATGAAAAGCACCCAAATACAATTCCTAAACAGAAATTACAATTTCATCTGAATTTTCAGGAATCAAAGCTTCTAGAGTGTCCATGAGGACCACACCTTCAAAACACTTTCCATTTTATTTGTTGTCCTTACGTAGTCCATGTAATTAAGAATGATTTCTAACATTTCCCTATGATTATTAAAGATACTAATTAACCTAGAATTGCCTTTTTGCCGAACAAGGTGCAGCTGGAAATGGAGATAAGTAAAAATGAAGATCGTAAATAAGTAGGGAAACCTAGACAAAATGCACCACACTGTAAAACTTTACATACAGTCAAGTCTACTGACAGTAGCATAGACCCTGAGTTCTAACCTTAAAGCAGAATGAAATCATATTCTCCTTAATCTAGGTGTACCCTATTCTCCTGTAGATTCAAGTGATTTCTGAAAGAATAGAGATATTATTCAACTGCCAGAAACATACTCACAAAGCCCAAAATGTGAAAAAAGGCTCAACCGCAAAGAGTTAGAAAAGGTGCAATCAAAGAGTCTGTAACTCAGACAAATAATGTGCAAATTGTCAGAGTAGTGAAATGTAATGTTGCTTTGCACTGAGAATTTTTTAAATATTTCACAGTGAATTAGAAAAAAAATAGTCCATCTTCAGCTATGTCAACCTAAACTATTCTGTGATTCTACAGTTCTATGATCTGAGTTCTCCATTAGACCAGAGCAGTTTGCACATCAGCCTCAAGTCTGGGAGAAAACATTTTTCACTCTACCTGCCAGCTGTGGCCACTGCTCCTTTCATTAAATGAGATATATGCACCACTCAAGGGGTTGCTATCTTCTCCATTCTTGTTTCCAGCTGACTGCAAGCTGGTGAACAATCTCCTGATTTAAAGAAGAGCAAGGAGGAGGACCCCAGAAAATACAGGCCTATTACTCTCACTTCAGTGCCTATAAAATTATGGAGGAGGTATTGAAAAACACCTGAAAGATGATGCAGTCATTGGTCACAACCAGCACAGCTTCATGAGAGGAAAGTCCTGCTTATAAAACCTGATTTCCTTTGATATTGATCAAGGGAAGCGAGTTGATGTAATCTTTTTGGATTTCAGTACTGTCTCTCGTAAGATCCTTCAGGAAGAAAATTTCCAGCACACAGCTGGATAAACACATCATGTGATGGGTGAGCAACTGGCTNCTACAGCTTCCATGTGAGGGAAAGAGAACAGGCAGGCACTGATCTCTTCTTTGTAGTGATCCATGACAGGACCAGAGGGAACAGCCTGAAGCTGTGTCAGGGGAGGTTTAGTGTGGATATCAGGAAAAGGTTCTTCACCCAGAGGGTGGTTGGGCACTGGACAGNTGATGATACAATACTGGGAGGACCTGCTGACTCCCTTGAAGGCAGGGAGGCCCTGCAGAGACCTCGAAAAATCAGAGGTCTGGGCAATCACCAACCANTCCACCACAGCCTATTATGTGATTCTGTGATTCTGTGATTCTGTGTGTGTGCAGAGAGCTCTGTGTATGGTGGCACTGCTCGTTAGACTCATGAGGCTCAAGTGAGTAGATTTTATGCCAAGATAGAAGCAATAAGTTACAACAAAGGAACAAAAAGAATTATTTTTGCAGCCAGTAGTGTACATGCAGTAATAACACTGTGTGTGATAATTAATGAAAGACTTTTCTGCAGCTATTTGGAAGGGTACTATATAGATTCAGTCTTGAAGGAGCTGATGGATGGCAGTTTGAATATGTAAGGAAGAAATTATTTGTTTAATCACTGAACACAATAAATTAGGATTGCATGTTATTTTAATTCCATGGGAAACATGGTTCACTGCATTTGCATTTTCAAAACTGTGCTTTAAAAGAACCAGCTCTGTAGCCTAAGAACAGAACTTTTTGCTGCCAACAAGGACATACATTAAAATCCCAGGCTTGGCAGGAGTTAGATAATACAAGCTGGGGTAGAAATGAATAATCTTGATTTATGCCACAGAAATATTATGAGCTCACAAAGGTAGCATTGATAGTTTTTCAGAAAGTGTGGCAAGCCTTTCCAGAGATCCCCATGCAACATCAGCCTACACTCTGTGTATAAAGACATAAATAAAACAAATAGAAATGCAAAGTGGTTTCATCTTTCCATTTTATCTCATCAGCAACTTAGTGATTCGACATCACTGCCTCTAACTGAAACACTCAGTACATACTTATGCTCCCCTGTTGTAAGGAGACACAGCAGTTTGCTTCATTGTAGTAGAGCACATCAGGGACTAAATGGAGAGAGCACTTGGAATTGCTGGGCCTCTACCAACTAAGAATATCATAAATGTTCATGTTCTTTGAAAATAAAGCCTGTATGATTTAGTGACCTTAATACACACTGAAGATTTCATAGATCCCATCCTAAATATGTACTTGAAAGCAGAATATCAAACTCACTGATGGGAAACTTTCTCTTTTGATTTTTATTATAAGGCTTATTCTTAATAAATTTCTTACCAAATTGCCTAAGGAATATCTTGAGATAGTGCAAAATGCAGCACACTGTGACTGTATTTATTTACTTATGCAGAACCCAGAATCTCAAGGAGATAATTAAACTGGATTTAGTATGAAAGATTCCTCTTCCCAACAAGTAGATACAAGGTAACTCTTCAGTAAGTCATTATTTGATATAGATACACAAATTAATCTTAGGGAAGTGAACTCCGGCTGTCATTCCACTATGATCAGAAACTTGGGTGATTTTCAACAGTGATAAAATTGTCTTACTGTGGTACCTGCCCCTTTTCCCAACAACAAATTTTAGAAATCAAGTGCTTTTTAAAGCACATTCAGAACTTAGTTCTGGGGGGAAAAAAATTGCAAGGGAAGGATGGAAACTGCAATGTTATCATCACTCTGAAAGATTGACCAAAATATTACCATCCTGTATATTTTCACAGTCCTAGCAATTGGATAGGTATTTCTTGATCCTTCTACCTCATCTCAGTCTTTATTTTAATATGTGCTACTTTAACTATTATATAGTAACTTTTATTCCATCATATTTTGGTAAGTTTTTCTGTTTACATGTATTTCTGTTTAGTGGGTTCTGCAATACAGCAAACTTTTCTGGGTTTTTTTTTTTAATCCTATATTCTTTTTTCCAAGCAGCAGGTCATATGAAATCAAAGCGACATTGAAATAGAACTTGTTACAGATTACAACGTGTAAAAGAAGTTCAGGATAGAGTTTATAACTGTAAGTTGTTCAAGCCATCTAAGCTTCTCTGATCCAAAGAAGAAACCTCTCAAAAAGAAACAATTAGGTGAGTCAATTTCCTTTATATTTTTGAGACATATAAGTGAGGTTATCCTGACTGGTTACTGGTCTTCTATAAACTAACACAGCCTGGCTACATCTGCTTCTAGAACCGAATTTAAATAGCTGGAACTTGATTACACATACTTCACATTTGAAAGCATGGATGTTTGTGGTATGTGGTTAGGATTGCAATTAGAGTGTTCCTTGATTCATGCGTATAAGCCTAAGCACAGGCAAATGGGATAACGCACAGATGTATTTCAGGTTTGTGTTTGTCTGCGTGCTGAGAGCTTCTCTGTGATTGCAAAAAGCAGATTAGGATGAGGCAGTAAAGAAAATTTTTTAACAACTCAGTCAGTATTAACGTTCTGGCCTGAAATATTTCTTTAACAACCACACTCAGGGTAATATTGTCTTTATGTTCAAACTAGGAAACTGAGACATGAGCTTCAGTCATATAAAACAAAGGGAAAGGGAACATGAAATCACATTCTAACAAGGTTTCTTAATATATTTGTCAAATTATGGTAAAGAAGAGCTAAAGTCTATTACACATGCTTAAAAAGCAGAAAACAGTACATACAATTACAGATCTCATTTCCTTCCCTTCACATTTGTGTCTGATTGCATTCCCTCTTAGCCCAAAAAACATTTGATAAGCTGAATATATAAATAAAGGTGTCTATTAGAGGGGTTAATTCATATCAGTTCATTAAGGACAGACTATCCCAAATCGACCATGTGTCTGCCTCTGCCGACTTTCTTGGCAATATGATCTATCGGGACTTAGGTGAATATGATAGCCTATTGCATGAGATATTAATAGATAAACCATGAAAAATAGAAGCAATAAAAACATTATGAAAGGCTGAAAACAGCTGTGGGTAGTGTTAAAAGGTGAAGTATCAGGCTGAGAGAAGAAAAAGGAGCCACAGTGCAGCCCTGTGAGGCTTGGTTTGGGGAGGAATTTCATTACAGACTGTCACAAAAACTAGCATGATTGTAAGACTTGCTGATAACACATAGCTGGAAAGCAACACCAGAGGGAGATCAAAACACCAGATAGACTGGTGATCACTGGCAATAAAGGGACATAAGGAAAAATAGTGGGAATAAGATGAAATTCCAGGTGCATGCCCGTGTACGAAACGACTAGTAAGAATTTTATGTATAAATTGGCACAGTTCCACAGTGTGAAATGAGAGGCAGTGAGGCATTGTTAGGCAAGCACAAAATGGCTACATGTTCTCAAATATTATAATCTAAAAAGGACATAAAATGCAAAGGGCTTTCACCTCCACCAGAGGCTGTGTTGATACCATTTTGTAAGGTATGGATCGGATAAGAAGAGACATCAGGGACAGCTGTGTCTGAAAGGGGATTTGGATGCCTGAAAGCTCTGAACAGAAAGAATAAACAGATTTTTATCCAAGCTTATGTGAAGCCTTTTTAAGGCACAGAGCCTGAGTCCTTTTCCAATCAACTGTTTTCTACCTAGGAAAACAGAGTTTTCTTTTAACAACTAATCATAGTAGGTCATGTTTTACAGCATAGGGTAGATGATGTTTACCGTTCTCATTAATACTTGTAGGGTTTACTGAAGATAATTATCTGCTTGTAGTGAAACAGTGCTGGATCTCAAGAGGATTACAGGAAAAGGCAGGGGTAGGAAGTTAGAGCTGGTAAGATATTGTTAGTTATCAGTTACTAGAAAGTAAGGGCAAAAAATCCAAACTGTCACCAGTGAAAGTAAGGCCAGACAAACTGTGTCAGTGGCTCCTCTCTGGTCTTTCTTAGTGAGCTATGAAGGAAAACTCAAAGGGCTGATTGTGGGATGACTCAGTAAATTCTAGCACATCCCTCGTTATTTGGTGTAAGGCCTTCAAAAAGGTCAAGTTTAATGAGAAGCAACCAAGTTTGGTGCGGAAACATCTTGACCTTCTAACTCACCTGGGTTTCCTCCTCAATACCACTTTAAGAATAGAAAGTTTGAATTGTTTCCACAAGCCCAAGGATAAGGGATCATACTGTTCATTTAGCTGCATTAGCATGAAGTGTTAACTTGACACAGACACACTTAGATAAGGACTAAGATCACTGTAACTTTTGTGTTTAAACTGCAAATTTAAAAACACACTGAGATTTTACAAGAGGTAGTTGATTTAGAAGCCCAACTTAAGTTTGTATTCAACCAGTGATTGAATTAAAAAGGCTTCTCTCCTAATTCCCTTAACAACAAGCCCACAGAAATAACTCTTGTCAAAACAGTTTCTCAAAATTCAACATCCATCAGCTCATGTAGAGTTTTTATCATCATGAAGAAGCTGACCTGCTCTCTCAGAATCTCCTTATGTAGCCTGTCTGCAGGAATCAGGTTTTCATGGTTTATGTGTTACTTTTCTGTAGCTCACAGCCCTCAAGGATATCCTGTTTCTGTTAGTGTCCTGGTTTGGACAAGTGTNGGTGCAGAAATCAGAAGAGGCCTTCACTGTCTGGTTCTTAATGGAAACTTTATAGCAGTGAACAGAACTAACACTGGTAAAGTTGTTTAGAGGAAAGTAAGCTTGATAGAACAACTAAACCTTTCAGTATCCTTTGGGTGCTTGACATGCAGATGTAGGTGAGGACAAATTCTTTCAGTCTGTCTCCTAGTTAGCAGCTGCAGGGTTGTCATCTCACGATTCTGTGGTTCACTGAGGTCGTGATAAAACTTGTGGACTTACTCCCAAATTCCAAAATGGATTTTCTCGCAACAGTACCTCAGCTGATTAGAAGCGTAAGATGTCTCAGTACCAAACACGGTTACTTAATGTTAAAATTGACTTTTTGAAGGCCTTACACCAATAAAGCCCATTCTTCCAACATGAAAACATGCTCTGGGTCCTGGCTAAGGTGTTATTTTTGTTTGAAAAGCAATGTCCTCCATCTGGGAAAAAATGCAGATGTTGATGTACACGTTCCCTCATTTTGAATCCAGACTTCTTGGTTAAGAATTTGGTGGTTTTGGTAGTCTTACCCTCTTCTGTCTCTCCACTTACCACGAAAAGGCACTACATTACTGTTCACCCCTACAGTCCTGGGGAACTGTTTTCCTCTACCTAGGTGTTTGCAAACACTCAGTTTTACCACAAGGTCCTCATGTTCTTGAGTTTGGTTACCACTGATAACTCTCAAAAGGCAAAAGCTAAAGTAAGGAGTTTTTTATACTTCCTGCTGCTGCCTTAGTGGCTGGAAAAGACTCCAGCTTCATTTCCGTATGATGTAGGAGGAAGATTCTAAGCCAAACAAAAGGGGAATTCTTTCTCTTGTTTATCAGTGCCAATCCTGATGATCATCTCACATCTAAGATCTGTATGGATCTCATAAGTTCTCAGCAGCACATCTGGGATAGCCTCTATAGGTGTCATTCTACATTTGTTGCTGACAGAGATGGGGAATGCAGCCCGTGATTCACACAGGACTGATTATTTTGTGGATGACACAACCCTTGACAGTGCCAGCCTGCCCATATAGTCTCCTGGGCAACCCACTCTCCTTGTCAGGGCAATCAGAGGGAGAGCAGGTTTTGCGTACAATATTGTCCATCTGGGTCTACTCACAATCTGCTTCTGTAGGTCCACTACTTGATCTTCACACAAAGACACAGAATCACCAGGTTGGAAGAGACCTTCAAGACTGAGTTCAACCCAAGCCCTAACACCACCCCAACTAAACCGTGGCACTGAGTGTACATTCAGTCTTTCTGGAAACACATCAAGAGATGCCGACTCCACCACCTCCCCAGGCAGATGATTCCAGTACTTCTTCACTCTTTCAATAAAAACTTTTGCCTGCCAACCAACCTAAATTTCCCTTGACACAGCTTAAGACTGTGTCCTGTCCTCTTGTTCTTGTTTTAGGAGTTTGGAGAGAATTGGAAACAGAAGGTGGAATAACTTCACTGTGCTTCCGGTACTGACAAGGACACTTCTTTTCCTGTTTGTGCTAAGCATCCACATCCAGCAAGAAAAAAAAAGCACTGAATACAGATCCTATAAGAATGTACCGAGAGGCTCGGAGAAAGATGCCTGTTGCTATCTGATTCAACAACACCATGTAACACATCATAAGCTTGGCTGTGGTTACTCTACTTTGTATACAAAAGGTCACAAAGATATTTTCTGTGTACAGGGCAGGTCTTCCTGCCTGTCAGATGTCCTGCTCTGTGGCCACTCTGCTCTGCTAGCCAATAGAGAGAATGGATGGGTCACTGCTCCCGCTGCTTCGGCACCCTCCCAATGCGTTTGCAGTACTGCTGAAGCCAGAAAACAGC
This sequence comes from Mystacornis crossleyi, assembly GCA_013400655.1. Lineage (NCBI taxonomy): Eukaryota > Metazoa > Chordata > Aves > Passeriformes > Timaliidae > Mystacornis > Mystacornis crossleyi. The sequence goes on from VYZQ01000092.1 coordinate 35,444, forward strand.
ACTTCAGGTTGAAGTGGTTCATATTTATTTGTTGACAACTAATATAAAGTGTGGAAGTAATAGGAAACCACCTTTACTTTATAAATTCCCAAAGGTATAATAAATTTTTAATTGTCTTAAAATTGTAGCTTCGTTTAGTGCAGTGTCAGTTCCCCACACAAGATGGCAGCTCTTCTTTCCTTCTGCTCAGCTATTTCTCAGTGAAAGCTGTTCCTTTCACACTGACACTGCAGGTGCTACTGCAACACACTAATAATCCAAACCAGCCGTGAGATTCTTGTCATTATTCATTTCCAACCCAGTATCTTACCCAGAACAGCATCGTTTGTGAGGAGGTTTGTGAGGAGCAGCCCTGTTTCACTCAATACTGCATTTATCTAATTCTAGCAAGTGGCAATAACTGGTTTGTATTTGTGCTGGTTTTGGCTGAGGTATTTAATTTTCTTCACAGTTGCTGGCATAGGGCTTTTTTTTTGGATTGGATTTGGATTTGGGGATGATAACACATAGATGGGTTTTTTATTGCTGAGCAGAGTTTACACAGAACAAAAGCCTTCTCTGCTTTTGTCCTGCTTATGTCTTAGGTTTTAACTTTTATATTTTTCAAATCCTAGATTGCCTAGTGTGTAACTCTGAAGTTTCTTGTAGCCTGCGAGCTGCTGTTCTCTTATGCCAGACAGACATAACAAAGCCTCTCTGAGCTTGTTATTCAAGGACACTCAGATTGTCCTAGGCCCAAAAGGTGTAAACTAGGGCCTCTAGAGAGGTGGAGAAATTGAAGAAATTACATCATTAGCTAAATTTTTAATTGGTGAATTTATGCTGATATGCAAATGAACCAAACCTATAAAAGTGGGAAGAACTCATGATTCATCCTCCATCTTGGGGTCCATTCTGGAAGCAGCCTCTGGCTCCCCAGGGTGGTACCTTTGAAGGCCTTTCAAATAAACACCTACCTTTATTCCCTTACTCCTGTCTAGCCTCTGTTTCTGGGTAGCCACTCAAGGCATCACTGCCATTCTGACAAAGAAGTTGGGGGTGCATGGGAGACTGGGAGGAGACAAAGCCAGGGCAGGTGACCCAGACTGACCAAAGGGATACTCCAGACCATGTGATGTCATTCTCAGTATATCAAATGGGAGTCACAGTTACATGTGAAGGGGCCCTACTCTCCTGGGGATGGTTGAACACCTGCCTGCCAGTGGGAAGGAGTGAATAAATTCCTTGTTTTGCTTTGTTTGTGTGTGGAACTTTTGCTTTCCCTATTAAGCTGTCTTTATTTCAGTTCAAGAGTTTTCTGTTACGCTTCTGATTCTCTCTCCCCGTCCTGCTGGTAGGGGAGCAGGTCAGCTGCTTTGTGATACATGGCTGCTGGCTGGGGTTAAACCTCAACAGTACTGCATGTTGTCTGAGGTTTGAAACTGCAGCCTAAAGGGGAAAAAAGACCAAAACCATTTCTTTCAGTTCAGATTCCAGGACACTCACTTGCAGATAAGGACGTGAAACCTTACGCTCAAGCTTTTAGACTGTGTATCCTAGTACCCTGGCTGCATCACCATTTAGAGAAGTGTAAAGTTATTTACATTTCACATTTGTTTAGCACACTTGACAAGTGAGTGTATTTCAGGCAAGGCAACAGAAAATTAGGCCTTTGTGTAATTCATGCTTGCTAGAAAATAAATACTAGATTTTCCAGCCTGATACCTATCTGACCCCAGTATTGCACTGAGTGTCTCTGTAAAGTCAGAAACTCTGAAGTGGATTTAACAATTATTGGTTCATTAACTGAACCTGTCATAAAAGATGCCAAATTGCCAACACTGCTAACTGTTTCATTTTGAAACATATTTTGAGACTTAGTCAATATACATTGTACAGCTTCTGCTCAGCTGAACTCTGGTCTCCTTGGGTAGGTGGTGGGATGTCTCATTCTGTAGTGAGCCAGCCCCCAGCTGGTGTCAAGTGGATCTCTGCTCTATTTTCATCAGCTTGGCCTGTCCCACTAAAAGAAGAGCCTAGAAGAAATACTGAAGCACCTAAGGATTATATTTACAGTCCTCCCAGGTGCAGAGGAGAGATATCCTTCTTATGCAATTGTCATGGCACAACATAGGCTTAGCCCACCCAATAAATATTTGTTCTAAATACAGAAATCTCCTCTAAAGGTTCAGCAAGCAGCAGCTCAGAGCCTAGAAGGCAGCAGCAGCCAGAAGAGAAGAGAGCTGGCCCTCTTTCCCACCCAGCTGTCCCCCAACGTCCTGAGCTTCCCGCGAGTGCGAGGCCAGCAGGTGTCAGCAGGAGTTTGGGAATGGGACAGATGCGCACAGACCCCAGGAGTAACAGAACCTCCTCGATGATGGAAAAAAGGGAGTTGTTTCCTGATTAATCAAAAAAAAAAAAAAAATTAAACAAAACAAAACAAAAATCCCAAACAAACAAAAAAAAAAAATCCAAAGCAAAACAAAACATAAAACCCCACTTTTTAGCTGGGTAGTGATCTCAGAAGAGCTACCGCGATGCCTTCGCTCTGGCTGACTCCCCGCAGCCGGAGCCGGGCGCTCGCTGCCCTGCGCCCCGGCCCTCCCTCTCCCTCTCCCTCTCCCTCTCCCTCTCCCTCTCCCCGCCCGGCGCACGGGCCCGTCCCGCAGCACAGTTCGCTGCCGGGGAACTCACCGCGAACCTGCAGGGCTTTGGCACAGTGACGGAGTGCTGCGGGCCTGGGGGCTGCCTGCAGCCGCTGCCGGCGGCCAGGGCTCCGGCGGAGGAAGGGGCAGCGGCTGCTGCGGGAAGGGCAGAGGGGTGTCCCGGCTGCTCTACTCAACGCCGAGGCCGCTGCGACTCCCCTCTTTATCTCGCAGTCAAACCACCCCTGTGTACCTCACGGCAAATGTGAGCCAATTAATTGAAAGTTACTTACTTCCCAATTAAGGTACAAATTAATTTATTTTTCATCTCGTGAACAGTACCTGGTAGCTGAAAATCGCACGAAGATAGTTACCATAGAGAATTTACCATGGTAACTTGTCCTTTGACAGCTTGTTTGTGTATCAAAGTCTTTATTTAAATATCTGTCTTCCTCAAAAAACCCTGAGAAGTCTAGCTGGAGAGACTTAGCAGTTACCACACTTGAGGATTAACTGCCCATCACCAGCCCTCTGCACAGTCCCAAACCACAGCCCTTGTCCCTACAAACCCAATGGATCCCTTTGTTCTAAACAAGAGAAAGATCCCATGGGGGACTCAGCACCAAGGAGCAGTGTTGCTATCCACCGGCAACAGAGGCTTATTGTCAGGGTATCAGACAGGTGAAAATGCATCACGTTATTTCCAACAATGGTTCTTCCAAATTGAGTCAGGCCCTTTGATGGAATCATAGAATGACCTGGGTTGGAAGGGACCTTAAAGATCATCTAGTTCCAACTCCCTTGCCAAAGGCAGGGAACATTCCAGTAGACCAGGCTGCTCAGAGCCCCATCCAGCTTGGTCTTAAACACCTCCAGGGACGGGGATTCCACAACTTCTCTGAACAAAGTGTATCAGTGTCTCACCACCCTTATAGTCAAGAATTTCTTCATAATAGCCAATATAAATCTATCCTCCTTCAGTTTCAGGCCATTTCCCCTTGACCTATCACTAAGTGTCCCTGCAAAAAGTCCCTCTCTGGCTTTCCTGTAGCCCCCTTTTGGTACTGGAAGGTGTTCTAAGGTCTCCCCAGAGCCTTCTCTTCTCCAGCGGAACAGCCCCAACTCTCCCAGCCTTTGGATCATCTTCATGACCCTCCTCTGGACTAGTTCTAACAGGTCAATGTCTTTGCTGTGCGACGGAGCCCAGTTGGACACAATACTCCAGGTGGGGTTTGACAAAAGCAGAGTAGAAGGAAAGAATCACCTCCCTTGACCTTCTGGTCATGCCTCTTGTGATGCAGCCCAGGATAGAATCCTTAATGAGCTTTTATTTTCTTTCCTTTTTTTTTTTTTTTTTTTTTTTCTATAGAGAAGCTTAGCAATGCAGTAGTATAGCCACTTTAAACAAAAAAGAGAAATTTACAATTAAGTTGGGTCTCCACCACTTGAAATATGTTTGTTTATGTACATATATACACCTAATGATGCACCTTGAAAAATGGTGAGAAAAATAATAGAAAAAGAAAACAATTTCAGTAACAAAGTCTTGGGTTGCAAACATAAATAAAAATACTGGGTGTTTTAAAAATATTTTGATCTGTGTTTTGAATATTTTGATTCAGGTAAATTTCCTGGTTTAGGAGAGGGTAGGTATAACAAGATCTTCCAGCAGTTCTTCAAGAAGTCTGAGAAGGACTAGAGTACAAGTCTTATCACATCACTTTCCTTTAGATTTTCCAGGTGAGCCAGACAGGGTTTGTGTGTATCCTGTAATCAGGATAGAGAAAGCTATACCACATTTTTCATTGCAGTGGGAAAGTGCTGCCTTATACCAATCCGTAAGATATTGACAGTCTGTGCACACATACTTTTTGCTCTTATTCCCAGGTTTACAGAAACATTTTTCCTTATCAAATAGTAAAAATCCAATACCTATACAATTTAGTGGCTCCACTCACTGGACAAAGTTCTGAGTGCATAATGACTTTCATTGACAGAGAGTGTTTTGATGAAAAATAATTCCTTGTGGAGGTAACATATATTACATAAAGTACAAGAAGGTTCTTGAGAAAACAGTGCACATTGTTTTTATTTAAAGATATGTCTCAGGGTGTGTTAGGACTCTTTTTCTGCGATAGCTATATGAAGTGTAAGGTAATACTGATTTACAATTTCTTTTTAATGTTAGAGGAGTTGAAGGCCCTATAGATAGCAACATTACAAACTGGGAACAACCTGCTACTTCTGGACAACATTGTGCAGCCAGAATGGCAGAGTGCAGGTGCTCAGCCACAGATTGAAAATACCCACTGACCTCAGGGCCAGTTGCACATTCCAGAAGAGTCTTAGGAAGAGCCCTGAGACATCACACAGGCTGCAGCCAACCTCAGAGGCAGTTCAGCAAGCCCACCCCAGCAGAGCCCTCCTGCATCTGCATTTGAGTTTCCTTGAATGCCAGGACAATGTGGCTTGTCACCACCCTAAGCAGACAGGAGCTGTGTGCTGACACAGGCAGCAGAGGTTGAAGGAGAGGGCTCAGGGCTGCCCACACAATGCATCTCCCAGCACACACCAGTACCCGTCACCAGCAGAGCCTGATGCTTGCCCACACTCCCTTTCAGTGAGCAGCAGAAGAGAAGAAACTACATACAGGGATAGCTGCATCTTCACCTGGGAAAGGTGCTAGCCCAAATGTAGGCCCAAACTCCAGGAGAGAAAAATGTCCTTCTCCTCGCTGCAAACCCCTCCTGCCAGAGTGTTCCTTCCCTTGCTGCACCACAGTGACCGCTTTACAAACAGAGGAAGCAGCTGGAAGAATTAGTTGAATATGTCTGAAACACTTTTTGCTCTCTCTGCTTGGAAGCAGCTGGGTCAGGTTTCCTGGGGTTTCCCAAGAAAAGCACCTAGAGGAAACATCACGCTGAACAGCAGGAGTTACAATACAGGAAGTTGTTGCCGGAAGTGCTGAGTAATCTTACCAAAATGTGCTACCAACACTCCCTTATAAAGTATGTGATCATCTCTGATCCAGGTTTATAGAAATACTTCAAAAATAATTACTCCTTTATTTGCTTGACAAGCCAGGTTCAAAATTCAGTTTCCCTGGCAACATGCGAAGACATTAAACTGTGCAATATGTTTAGGAAAGAAAATAAAGGGGAATGGCAAATTAGTCCCAAAAGTTAGTTTAAAAGATACGCAAAGAGAAGGAAAAACAAGAATAGACAAACAGTAGCACATCAATAACCTCGAAGATCAAATATTTCAGCTTTCTAAGTTCTGCAGAAGATAAATGACTGAAGCTAGTAGCTGCTGTGGTTGCTTTTATCATCCAATTGATTTGTTTGCTGCAGTTAGCATTATGTGCCAAACACTATTTTGGCTGCTTCTAAGAGACAAAATAGGCTGAGGACTGCACACTGTTCTCCTCAACCACGGCTGGCTGAGGCAGCCTTGCACAAGCTGGAATAAGTACCCATCTGCAGAAGTGACCACTGGCACCTCTCGTTAAAAGAAAACACTTATGTCTATGTGCAGGGATGATGGACAGCCAGAAGCCAGTGATCAGAGAACACAGTGAGGGTCCTTAGAATCCCACCCCGTGCCTCAGCACAGCCTGCTGCACACTCCTCTTGCCTGCGTGTGACAGAGCAGGGAAGGCGGCTCATGCCCAGCCTGTGGCACAAGCTCTGGCACCCGACTGACAGCTCCCTGTGACTGCAGAGCTCCTGACAGGCAATATCCCAAAGAAGCTACTGCTGAGCACCCCAGAGTTGGGTGAAAAGCTTGGCAGCACTATTTGCACAGAGTGGCACTGTTTGCAGTGTGGTGTTTCTCAGGTTTTCATTTCTATTAAATATAAACTGCAAATTTAATCTTCGCCTTTACCTGAGTTCTAATCAGTGGACTGGCGTAGTTCGTTAGGTGAAATATTTCTGGGGATTCACAGAGCAATAGCATTTCAGAAATGCTTCTGTACTTCCCAAAAGTGAAAGAACTCAGAAGAAAATGAGCAGATCCCTCTTCTACCGCCTGTTCAAATGATAGGAGCAAGTTCTTTCTGCACAGAATCACATTCTATATATTGAATAAACCACTAGACCTTCTGGCTTATTGGAACCACACCAAGAGAATACTACAACAGAACTACTCCTGCATGTCCTCCATATACCAATAACGATTACCTGGAAAGACAACACTGGGAGAATGTGACTTGTTTAAGAATCAGACAGCTGTGGCATCCAAAATGATTTGTGTCCATACGCTTCAGTGCTCAACTCTGCTAACTGAAAAAAATAAACAAAATCCTGAAATTGCAATGAACTACCAGATATTCATTGAGCCATTTATTGTGTTTCCAGCCTGTTTGTCTCTAGATTGATTTAAGAGCTCCTCTCCACCTTTTGTAAATTAAGCTTATTTTCTAACCTCATTTCATATTAAGAGTGATTTTAGAGTTATCTGGCATATTTGCTGCCCCTTTCCTCAGGGAACTGTGAAGGTACTTAATGCGAACTAGATGACATCATCCCCCTTGGCCACAGGAGTCTTTCCCTGTCCATAGGGCATCCTCCAGTAGCCTGGCTGGGGGCTGACAACATCAATTGTCAGATTTCAGGTGAAATATTCCCTATGTAACTGCTAGCCACGCCAGATGATCAAATTCAGGAAAGCATAATGAAAACTGCCATAGCAAAGGAACAAGTGGCTCTGTGTTCACATGAATGGTCCAGTGACATCGATGATGCTAGAGGGGGACAGCTAATACCTCCTCTGCAGTAGTGTATGGCTGTGACACTTTAATGTCATGCTCTTTTTGATTATGTTTAGCAGGAGCCAGTAGGAAGAAATGAGTGCTACACAATGTGCAAGATGCTCAATGATCATAGTGTGAACCTTCTTTCAAAAAAAGTCCCTGTTTCTGCACATGACCTTCCTCCGTGCAAATTAGAGGAAGGAGAGCAAATCTGATCACTGCAAAGAAAGATCAGGCTTAGTTATGGGAGGGAAATGAAGCTATTGGAGAAAAAAGTTCTTTAAGAGAAATAAAAAGAGCAGTTCTAAGGATCAGTCTGTGTCTGAGAAGCTATTCAGGTAATACCAGCTAGGATTTGAACTTGCTGTTGATGTGAAACTCCCTCAGGCTTCAGTCCTGTAGTCTTAGTATGATTTCAGGATGTTGGGACTAGAAGGGCTGTAGCTGGGGTTCTCAGTGCTGAGTTATGTGGCACTGACGCAGAACAGCCACTGTTCCAGCTACTGGCTTCAGCCACTGACAGTGAGACAACAGCAACAAACCATCGTTATGGTATCACATCTGTGCCCGTGTCTCCCCAGGCTCCAGTTTCTGGATCACTACATGATCTGAAGCCATCCTCTGCCTCCAGCACAATAAACATCAAGTGCTTTGCCTATGAAGAAGCAGCTTTCCATTTTTGTACCAGCCCTGGGTGATTCCTTGTTGGCCAAGTTCTGCCCTTAGCTGCAAACCAGTATTGCCTGAGACTGTTCTGCCAAACTGATCATGCTTCCTTGACCTGTGACTTTTAAACTTTAAAGGCTATTTTGAGCTGCTTAGAGAGGAATTTAAGTGAGCAGGTGCTTTATGAGGAACAGTAATATATGAACAGTCATTTGCTGAGGAAGGTGACAGGACTTATTCTTGCTCTTGTGAAACTTTATTTCAGAGAATGGCACCAATAAAAATCTATGCCTCCCCCATATCATTATTACAACTGGAGACTTCCTTGTACCCAGGAAGTTATTTTTATCAGTGACCATCTTCATACTAGAGCATTATGCAATCATTAAAAAAAAACCTCTAAAAACCAAAAAAAACCCCATGTTTTACTCTTTCAAAAAGAAGAACAAGGTCTCCAGTCTGGCTTCTTTTCTGTGGAAAGCCACTGTGGAGAAAAGCAGAGGTTTGAGGTGCTTGTGAAAACCTTTGGTGTTGGTTAAGCTGTGCAGCAGTGCTTTGTCCAGGCTGAACCCTCCTAAGTACACTTTCCTGTGTGTTCATTACCTGTCATCTGGCTCCTAAATAAGCATATAAGCTTAACTGAAGGGAATTTTCTATCCATTAGGCTGGAAGACAAGATTTATTTTATTAAGGCTGCGAAAGAACATTTGTATTGTTTAAGGAGCCTTTGCGTGTTGCCTTTGCCAGTAAACGGTGAGAAACAGCTCTGGAAGCAGAGGGAATGATAACAAGACAGTGGACACCAGCCATGGCTTTCACAGCCTGCAGCAGCTGACATCCAGACAGCCTCCATCCATTTCCCACACAGCTTCATACGAGTTTTGATAGACTTGTGGAGAAAAAAAGAGAATTACAGAATATGGCAGTAGGAAGAAGACAAGGTCTAGTGGCAGACATTCCTTTCTTAACCTTTTGGGGACCCCCAAGAAGAATCTATCAGACTTTAGTAACTTCTCAAGGCCTTACTGTTTTTCTGTGGTCTGCAGAGAGGCCTAAGAACCGAGGATCAGTTCCTGCCCAGCATCTATTACCAACAGGGGACCATCCATCACTGACTCCAAAATTATTTCCATTCCTAGTCATGACCTGAATCCATGTTGTGACTGATCCAGTGTTACTTTCAATTAGAGAAACTTGTAAAAATCTTAGTATTTTGTTCATTATTGCTGGGGAATGGGAGGTTTGACACCCCATAGCAGGGTTAGGTGGCATTTCTTCAGTGTTGGCCATACTATGATGCCTTACCCTAGGAACAGGCAAGTTCTCCCTGAACGATGTGCTGCTTATCTTAATCAAATGTGGCAGCAGTTTTGCATGATTCTCACATTAGTTAAAAGATCATGGAACAGAGTCACCAGGTTTGGGTCAAAATGCCATTAAGATAGCCTTTCAACATATCAAATCACATACAGTCATTTTTTAAAAATATGTTTCATGTATTTGGAAGACTTTACAAGAGTTTCTTTTTACAGTAAAATGCAGTTAATAAATATGTTGATGTTTAACACTTACAATCCAGTTTAAAAGGTTTGATTGGAAATGTTAAGCCTGAGGTTCTATTTAAATAAAACAAAAGCAAAATCCCCTCACCTTTGATGCTGACTCTGTTATCAACATTTTATGCTATCAGCTCTATTCAAAGAATATTGCAGAACAGCCTAGAGAAACACTGTATCAAATGGAAATACCAGTGAATAAAGAGCCAGTGAGGAGCAATGAAACAAAAATCAAGATAAAGCATGACCACAGCACTTTGTAAAATCTAAATTAACTATTACAGCACTCATACACACAACATTATTAAGTTTAAATTACTCTAAGACTTATTTGGGCTTGGTGAAAAACAAACCTGTGCAGCCAGTGAGAAAAAAAAAAATTCAAACGAAATCTTAGTCCACAGAATTATTGAGCAGCCTAATTTCAGTGTAATAAACATTTGAGTTCACAGAAGTCTAGCCTAAGTCAAGATGAAAAAGTCCAGAGATGTGTGCAGAAATAAAGTTCTATTACATGTCATTACAGAAACACTAAATAGGTTATTTCCAGAATTTCTGGGAGACTACAGAACTGCTGCGGTCTCAGAGCCTGGAAAGTGCTGACTGAAGGCGTTGCAATTCTCATCAGTTTTATTTTGGGAAGACAAAGTCTGGTCAGGGTGGTAATGACAGTCAAGATGAGGAAAGGAGGTCTGTCAAGGACTGCAGTAGCTTTGTTCAGCAGCTGACAGTGCTCACAAAGTAGATGTGTGTGAGAAAATAAGTAATTTTCTTTTTTAGATGTAGCAAAAAATAAAGTCTGCAGCTTTCCTTCCACATGAAAAATCAGTGAAGGAAGCAAAAGTATTTAATTAACTAAGAAACACAACAAAAACTGTTTTATTTTCTTTCATTGCAGAAGTAAGGCTTACAGTGTGAGGTTACATTTAATATTCCATACAGTAAACTGTGAAATAAAACACTGAAAAGTGAAATGTAATATTTTCCATTTTCAAATTTTAAAAGAGAAAAGTTTTGAATTTTTACAAACCATTTTCTGTTTTTCCTTGCAAACACTTTGGGTTTCAGAGGGTGCAGGTGAAGGGTCTTACATGGCAACAATAGATGAAATTTTGAAAATTCCTTGTGTTTTGTCAGAACTTTTTGGAAACTGAGCTATTTTCAAGAAACTTTTGGATTTTATATAACTTTATATTCCAATAGAGAAGGTGCTCCATAGAAAATTTTCTAGTAAACTGTAAAATGCCTTGTGGTATGCAAAATGCTGCTTTCAGTGAAGTATAGCATCAGGTGTTCTACTGTACAAAAGTAAAAAACTGCTTCTTCAGACTTGATCCCCCTCTGCCGCAGGGGTCTCTCTCAACCTGAAAACTTTGTCCACCTTCCACAGAAACTTCTCCTCATTCAGTGCACAGGGCAGAAAATGTTTTGCAACGAGCCGTTATTCTTTGGGGGTTTATTTAGTCTTTTTATCTGAGTTTTGTTATCACACACTACCCTGAGAACATCAACAATAAAAAAATATTGATAGCGGCTGTCTGTACTGATACTGGTCAGCTCTCATAAAGCATTCAGCAGCAGGAGACACACCATTCCCATTATTCAGATAAGAGCAATTGATTGTACGAGCTCTTCTTAATGTGCAATATAAAACACAGCATTTATATAATTCAAATAGAGCTCACTGAAATCTTAGTGGATAGCTAGTAAGAGTTATCAAACACTGTTTGCCACAGTTTTGGCAATCTTTTTAGGTGGATTCAACAGTCCACCCATCTTTAAAAAGGAGAAGCTCTATTAGTTACTCTTTCTTCTTAGCAAACATGTTTACAAAAAACACGGAGTGAGGTGGTTAAGTGGTTTCACGTGCAGAGGAACGTGTGTCTGCTGGGGGGGTCACGCAGCAAGACCAGGGCTGACCGAGGGTGGTTTCGGGTTTCCCGGCAGATTGGTGGTGGGAAGGTCTTGCTGCTAAGTGAACGTGCCACTCAGGATCAGAGCTAAGTCTTTCATGTTATACTAAACCCGGGCCAGGCCCTGGCAGCATGACCTCATTAACCTCATGACTCTTGATCTCTCAATTATGTCCAAATCTCCAGTCACAGAAGAATTCAGGACAAGTCTGGCTCCAACGCTAATTTATTTATTTCCATAAATGGTCTATTTACATTGGCTTGGAGGTCAGCATCTTTTTTTTAAGGACAGTCACACTTAGAAGAGATTATCTATGTTTTTGAGATGCCTTAATGGTCAAATAATACATATGTGAGACAGATAGTGTTGTAGAAAGAAATTTAACCTGGGAATTCATTTACCATCCAAAATTTCAGCAAGGAAACTAAAAATGATAAGTGTTTGAAGTGACACTTGGGAGTTACTGCACTCATGCAATTAAATGAACTAGTCCTGCCTAGGCAAATAAAATTCGCTTGTTTAGAAAGCAGCTGAAATATAGAAAAGAGCTAAGATGTAGGAACATAGTCAAACACGAGCACAGATAGATGACACCAGTGTGCAAACAGAGGGAGGTGATAGCTCCGCACTTACACAGGAGTTACCCACACTACTCATTAAACAGGAGAACATTTCTGCCTGGTTTTGTCCAGTAAGAAGGCTCTGGATCAGTGCTGGTGTCTTAATTCTGTTACTATTTCATCTGCAACCCCTGGTGTCATGTTCAAAGTTAAAACAGTCACAAGGACCTTTGCTTCTTGTTCTGTCCTAGAATCACACAGGATGCAAAACTTTCAACAAAAAGTCAATGGGAATTTGGCAGAGAAGTTTGCTGGCTATTGTTTCAGAGCTTCACATGCTTCTTACAAATTCTCTCCAAAAGAAGCCACTGCATTTTCTGTTACGGAAGTACCTGAGCAACCTTGGATCAAGAGCTTTACTTTGATGAAAGATTTTGCCCAGAGAGGTTGTGGAGTTTTCCTCACTGGAAATATTCAAGAACCTCCTGGACGCAACCCTATGCCATGTATTCTAGGGTTACCCTGCTTGAGTAGGGAGGTTGGATCACTGTAGTCCCTTCCAACCTGATACATTCTGTTATTCTGAGATTCTGATTCTGTGATTAAAGTCCTTCTAAAGTTAGGCAGGTATATAAATGTCCTATGGCAAATGCTTAGGATTATTCATGACAGTAAAGACAGACAAATTAAATTTTTGTTTGAATGGAGCGGGTAGGAGCTAGTTCACATTAACTTACAAAGATGTTTCTAAAACTAACTCATGAGACATTGATGTTTCTCTGATTTTCAGTGTCGCTGAGGCACTTTTATAACTGCTGCTATTGTTACTCTCAAACACATTACAGTTAGCAGTTGCAAATGAACAGGGGGAATACTTTCCTAAAATTTATATAGTAAGATGTATCATGAGTTCCACAGGGAAAATCCATCCCACACTCAAAGAAAAATTGATGGTGTATTCAGATTTATTTGGGTGATTACACAGTGACTACTTATCTGTGTGTTAGTATGTGATATGTGCATTCATCACTGCCATCATTTAACTCCGCACCTCTACGCTGGGCAGCCAGGAACCTTGAATTCCATTCCATGCCCTTCATCATCTGGTTTGTCCACGCTTGTGCATATCTTCCAGTCCCAATAACAAGGGCTTTTTTGTAGCTCAATAAAAATAGAAGTTTTTCGTTATCTGATGGACCAACACCCTTCATTGGATCAGATAATTATCACTTATCTTGCCAGTGCATGCACTAGTGTCATTGAAAGTCCCTGTGTAATAAGCCTTAATCAGCAGAAGTAATGTCAGAATCTGATTCTTTCAGATTTCGCTAGATTTGAACTGCTTTCTAAAACATTAAATATGCTTGAAGTAAGACATTCAGTATGGTTTTCATGTAGAAAACAAAATATATTTTTGAAATAAGAGAACAACAGCAATTTGATCTGTGACTAATACTGCAGTTTCCAAAAAGTACCGTTCCAGAGAGGGACTATAGTCTCTGGTCTGTCTGTAATAAATGTCAAGTAACCATCCTGAACTAGAAGCAAATACACAAATATGGAAGATGGAATGGTTCAGTAGTGATTTACTGAAGGTTAGATAAAGTTAAATAAAATTACACTCAGTCATAGAAACCAAATTTTCTTTTAGACATTCTTCTACATTGTTAACCTACTTTATTTAATACAAAGTATTATTCCTATAAACATTTCATGATCACAAATTCTCACTCAAAAAACAACAGAAGACGGTCTTCCTCCCTTAGACCTCCTCAGCAGGCCAGTTGTTGTGGAGCCCTTATCTGGGTTTCTGACTCTTCCCACGACACTCTTTAAAGACCTTCATTGCCTGGCACCACGGACTCCGCTCCGGTTGCTGGGGGCAGGCAGTGTCCTGCAGCAGTGCTCAGCCTCCTGGCCGCTCCATGGATCCAGTCCTGCCAGCACAGGGAGGACTCGTGAGCAGCACAAGTGGGAGGAGTTGCTCAGGGAGCCAGAGCACTGTGCACCCCATGGCAGCACTGTGCACTCCATGGCAGCACTGTGCACCCCACGGGAGCACTGTGCACTCCATGGCAGCACTGTGCACTCCACGGGAGCACTGTGCACTCCATGGCAGCACTGTACACTCTTGAAAGCACTGTACGCTCCACAGCAGCATTGTACACTCCACGGCAGCACTGTGCTCTCCGTGAGAGCACTGTACACACCATGGGAACACTGTGCACTCCATGGCAGCACTGTACACTCCACAGGAGCACTGTGCCCTACCCAGCAGCACTGTAAATGCCACGGGAGCACTGTACATGCCGTGGCAGCACTGTGCACTCCACGGCAGCACTGTACATTCCCTGGCAGCACTGTACACGCCATGGGAGCACTGTGCACGCCATGGGAGCCAAAAACAGTGGTGGAAGTGCAGGAGCTGCCCCAAGGGTTCATCACAGCACAAGGCCTCCTCCACAAAATCTCAGGAGAAAGTGCCCTTGAAGTACCTCATAACAAGTGCCTCCTAAACAATGGCAATGAGAAATGTTCTTCCTACATCCAACACTTTCAATTGCACTTTTAGTCTATGCACAGCAAATACACTTCCTGAGAAGGATTTTTCCTATGCTGCCAATTGTGTGGAATATTGTATCCTTAGGGCTTGAGTAAACCATATCCTTTTTATTATTCAGCTCACAAAATAGGATAGGCCTTAAAGAAGTACGTATCCCTGCTCAGTACTTTGCCTGGTGCCAGCCTTTGCCTGTGGATTCCACTCACTGAAATGCTTCTCATGGGATTCCCATGGGTTTCAAAGGTATGGCGAGAAGACGTTTATCCTTGCTACATCTCTCCTACCATTCAAACCCCCCAATTGCTTTCTCTTTTTTTCCTGGGTAAACCTGGAACTTTATAAATCACTATCTGAAGAGAAATATGAAGAGAGAAATAAAGACCAATATTGATATAGTGCAGTAATTTCAACAACAAAAAAAATTATTGGCAATAATGGCTAAGAAAAGAGCAAAAATAGATAACTTTCAACTGATTTAAAATTCTGATATTGTTATTGTATTGGAAACCTGTTAAGCCCTCAGGGACAGATCCATTGACCTCTGCCACAAACTTTACTAGGTTCCACAGAGAAGAATGAAAAATGCAATAGGTCCAAAATTACTATACCCAGTCAAATGATGTGAGTACCATAATACTCCTCAAATGTAAATATGTGTTTATCCTTTAAGAAAACAACTAGAAAAGCTGCGGAAGCACTCTGGAGCTGTGTGATAATAGTGAATTTGTTAATATTCAGTCAAATTCCAAGCTTACAAGTCTCCTGAGATATACAAGACTGGATTGAGTCAGCAGTGATATAGGGAAAGAGCCAGGAAGGTCCAGGTCTCCAGTTCAGTGACAGCTACAATCAGTTTACTTGCCTGAGAAGCAAAACACCCCAAGCTGTCCAGTTACATATTTTCAAATATCAAAAATCACCCTTGAAAATTCAACACCTCCTCAAATTTTCTGTGCTGAAATGGCTGACACCACAGTGAGGGATATTGACTTCGTTCAGTCAAGCAAAGGGGATGAGGAGTTGATTTTTCCCTCGAAATCACTGTTAGTACACTGATCCATATTTTAAGTCACTAAATCATTCCCTGGATTAACAGGCATAGCTGTCCCTGTGCTGGAGCATGAGGAAGCCACACAATTAGAAGATCAAGTTGATGACAAAAATGAGTAGATACTTGTCACTCCTTCCCAGAGCAGCTCATTCCAGTTTGGGTGCTGCTACCAGCAATTAGGTATCCTTGTATCCAAGAGGAATGCGTAGCTTGCTCCCATACTGAAAATCAAATGATGGGCAGTTTTAAATAATGACCTCAAGCTCCCAGTCCTCTACTCTCACTTTTTTTTCGCAAAGAATTTTACCCCATATTCATGGCTCATTAATTACTGTTACGTAATGTAAGGAGTAAGGCGCATGTCTGAAGCATAGTTTTAAAATGAGGTAGGCGTGTAACTTAATCTAATGTGGTTTTGAAGTTTCTGATCAAAACTAGGCCCATCACTGGGACTCTCAGCTCTTCATTGCCAGCTTCCTTGGCAATTGAAGCTTAGTCACGAGCCATGGAAACATCCATATGGCACTGTAATTATCACATGATCTTCCAGCAATTCCCATCACTCACTTCTTGACATGTAAAGTCAGCAGGGTTCATGCAAGCAGCTCCAGAGAGCAGCACTCCTCTCGCAGGCTGGCCACCGGACTTCCACTCAGTTAAAGACAGCAAAGTCAGGGGTCTGCCCGTGCTAACGACAACACAGCTGCATGCTGTTGGAGCAGCTGGTGGCTAAGTGAGAACTAATAAATAAGGGTCTGTCCCGCCTGCTGCACTGGAATGTGGTAGTGGGGGGAGCGGGCAGAGCCAATGGCACCCGGGAGACTTCATTTGCCTTACCCCAAGGTCAAGAATCACACTCACAGGTTACAGCCTCAGCACACTGGTATCACCTTTAAAATGAGATCCTCCACACCGCAAGAAAAATCACAATGAATTAGTCAAGAGGACTTCTGCATTCTGCTATAGATATCCCCAAATCTGGGCTGTAACCTGAATTCTTTCAAACAATCCTTTGTGTCAGGGTCATACAGGATATGGAATAACAAAAGAGCTGAGCATGATTTTGACTGAGGCATTGAAAATATGCTAATTGCTTTAGCCAATTGATAGATTAAAACAGAAATGCAGTATTTGCCTAATTCAAGGTATTTCCCTCAGTAAATGTTAAAAAATCTTCACAATAAAATACTAAAACTATACTGAGATATGCCTGTTTCCTAAGTTCTGAGACTGGTTCTGAATTACAATACTTTAAAGCAAACAATGAAATATTGCATTTATATTATATACAGACTCTATTTTTCTGAATTTTTCTCTTCTTTTGTGTAGGTTTTTCTACATTCAAACATATTTCCTAAAATTTCCCATCTGTTTTCCACTCCATTTTCAAAAAATAATTTCAGAAACGACGATTTAAATTTTTTTTTAAGTTGCAATAGTTATAATGTAAAGACAATAACTAGCAACTCTGCTAGAAGTTAAATGTAAGTTTTCAGTGATCCTTCAAAAAACCCATGGTAGGTCTACTACACACATCAAAGGCACAACTATTTATGTTTTATACTTTTTATTGACAGATTTTAATATGTTAATAAATATAGTAGGCTGTAAAGGCAATAGAGGAGAACCAAGTGATGCACATGCAGTGATACCTGAAAGTAAATGCACTTTGATAAGACTAATGATAAAGCAAGCACTTATAAAGTTGTTCATTCAGTTCTGATTTGTTCTGTTCTTATTAACTGGACACTGTCCGTGACAGGAAATTTTTTTAACTTGTGGAAATACTATTTTCCTCTCACATTTGCCACCTTGAAATCTGAGAAACACCCATTAGCAGAAATATGCAGTTAATATTAACCTGAAAAATAAAAGCCACAGTGCATGGCAACACTGCCTTGTTAATACCTGGAGGACACTTTGATTTTGCCTCTTATCTCTTGTTTGTAATAATTTGACTATATAGAACTGTGCTTTTATTTATTTTTTTTTTTAACCTGTGATTTCTTTCTTGTAGATCTGTAAAATACATTTATCATCTCTCACGTTACATCCAGGTGTCTGATTTCAAGTTCTCCTTTTCTGGTATGCCTCCTGTCTGTCTCATATTGCAAAGTTATGTGAAGACTTTAAATTCCTCGTATCCAGTGTTCTGCTCAGATTTCAACAGCAGCAATGAGGCCATATTCTCAAAGCCATAAGACTATTTCTAGGTAAACTTTAAACTAAGGTATGTCAGCAAGTTGAAACCACAAAATTAGATTACTTATAATATTAAATGATTTTCTTATTAGGAAAGGATAACCATTCACTGACAAATAGATATGATCAGTATAAACTTGAATAACAACATATTTGTGGCTTTATTTTAAAGGCTATCTTGTTTAAATGATCTTCAGAAATTCCTCCATACGCAAGGAGAACTAAATGCCTGATGCAAATGATTTCCAGCAAATGTTTGCTTACACTTTTAAAGAAAATTGCTTCATTACTGCTTGTTACTTATTTCTGTTCATTTATTTCAGATAGTAAGATAAGAGATGTATTTATGGTCAAACAGAATGTGGTCTTACCTCTGCTTTCCTTTCCTGTATAAATTTAATTAAACTCGTATGGATTTCTTGCAGGCATCTGACTCCCAAGCAAAGCTGTGGGCATTACATGCAAAAGTAGGAAAAGGGTGCCAACGTGCTTTAAGGCTCTACATCCCAGTCTTAGTTTTCATCTCCTGAAAAGTGAAGACAACTTTAGAGCTTTAAGATATTCAAGACAGCAAAGAGTTTTGTCACTTGAGTAGCAGGGCTTGTGTAGGAACTTGAAGATACACGGATGCATCTTTGCATCCTGAATTGAGTTTCTGTCAGCTCTAACAGCCAGGTCTCTCTACCAGACTACAGAGAAAAACTATGGTGAATTCTCATCCTCAGCCAAGTCAGAATCCACAGGGTTGTCTTCTATTACTTGGGTGGCTTGCATTTAAATCTACCCCACCTGGATGGAGAGGAGCTCTGGGGCCACACTCCACAACTCACTCTCTGCAGCTGCTGCTGCTGGATAGTGGCTCTTCCCTTTCCCCCCATTACGTTTTCACAACTAAGAGTCTTTCAGCCTTGGTTCTGACCAGGGTTTTCTTGACAGCTTGTTGGATTTATTTTCTTCACAAAGCAGTGCTGTCATGATAGGTCATGGATAAGATGTGATCTCTCATGTAGTTGAATCCTGATGACACATAAACAAACGCAGACTCAAAATTCCATGTTAATTACACAGGGATAATTTCTCAGTACAACACAATTTCACCTAATCGAAAAAAGCTGTGGCCAGATATGGAATGCAAATATAAGAAACTGCACCAATGAATGCATAAACTGCTTTCAGTTAATGACTGGACACAATTCAGTCCGAAGGCTCAGGAGCATCCATTTCTTGGAGCTCAGATACCTGGACTGTACATGAAACTGCATGCTGAATGAGACACAGTGGCTCACTGCTGTTGTTAGAAGGAGTATGTTTGATGTGAACTCTAAAAATAAGGAAATCGTGAACTCTAACCCTTTACCAGGTTTCCTGTGATAACTGGCAACGTATGATGTTATGACACAATGTATTTTAACCGTGTCATGGTGAAAAGAATTCCTGAGATTCCTGATAATGGCAGCTGGTTATACTTAAGAAAGAAACACATCTTGTTCTCATTATTCACCACTACCTCTGGGGAGGAAGACAGCATCTTTCGTACACTTACAATTGGTTCAAAATTAAATTCCTTGGCATCAAAAACATTGAATAACTTATGTCAGTCTCTGACAAGGTAAAGTAATGTATGAAGGATACAGTCCTACTTTTAAAATTAATCATCCTTAAAGAAAACAAAAAGAATTGATGGCAAACTTGTCTCCCAGAGACTGTTAATGTTCTACAGCAAAGAGAAAGTTAAAGATTTTTAAATAGTTTATAATTATACAGGGAAAAATCCATTCAGGGAGAGAACAAAACCAAACCACCACACAGCAAAAACATCCCAGCTTTTAACTCTGACATTGGCAAACCCTCAGCTGGTCCTTCCCAACTCTGGATTTAGGAAGTCAGATATATTATGTGAAATGCAGCAATCCACAAGCAGCAACAAGGTCTTACAGACATGTGCAGACTTGTCTAAAAGTGACAAAGAAATTAAATCCCAGAAGTGTAGGCAGCCAGGGTCAAGGACAAGGGAGTTTACAACTTCAGCATGTGTCAGGCTTGCTTATCAAAGTTAATACTTTCTCCAATTACCTTTTCTCCTACAGATCTTCAAGAAATGGTCCCTCATCTCTGGCCTCAAGGATAATTTCTGAACTTGTGAAAGCCTGTGACAGTCACCCTCACCAAGCCTTGCTCTGCATTTGGAGTATATTTTGTGACCTTGTGATGTATGGAAGACACAGAAAATATGGTTGAGGTCCAGCCTGCCTAAAACATACCTGTGCCTTTAGGGCTGGATATTGGCTTGCAGAAATGTAATCTTGGCTAATTATTTCATTAAGAATAAAAATTTAAAATCATGAAGTAATAAATTCTAGTCTTACTGCAATAAAACATTTGCAAAGTAAACAACCCCCAAAGTATGAATATCACTGGATGATTCGGACATAATTTATACTTATAATTAACTTCTTACTGGCAGCATCAACATATAAAATAGGACACCACTCAACACATTCAAGACAACATCATTGTACACGCTAGAATTAAGCATCATAAAGACAGTTATCCTCAGAATAATTATATCAAAGTTTCACTGGCACTTTGGACAAGTCTGTGATAACGCTTCAGCTTAATATAGTGACCAATTTTAACTAAGCATTTGTTTAACATATTGTTGTGCAATATGGATTTAATAGTAGTTTAGGTCTGTAATCTTAGTGTTTTTGATTAGTCTGTAACCTTTCATTGTCATTTATCTAAACTATGTAAGCATTAAGTCTGTGGGACTATGACCAGTATGCCATGGTCAAGTCTGTTAGAAAAAAATAGAAGTCTCTTTATTAACAACTTCTTTGAAATGTGCTGCTACTTCTAAACATTCCTCAGGAATGCAATTATTTTTCAGTGCCATGAATTTCAATAAAACTACTTGCAAATATTGTATGAGAGAAAAAGTGTTCAAGAACTTCAAGGATATTTAGTAACAAACTGAGCAGAGGCCTTTGATTGCAAAATACAGCCAGTTAACCAGGGGAATAGATTTCCTGGACAGTGGGGAGTAGCCACTGCTGGTAGTCTTTCAGAGTAGGTAAAACAGGATCCAGGACACATGGAGGTGGAGCTGACCCTGCCTTACATTCCAGGATTGTCCTTCCACAGTCACTTGTTTCACTGCAGTCCTTCCTTGGCCTTACCCCTTATGTCTGTATTTAGCTTTCAGCTCATTCTTAAAGCCTCAGCCATGCTTATACTCCAGAGACCACACAGAATGACACCATGAACTGGTGTAATGCTCCTGCATGTGCATTATTTTCTTTCCCTTCCCTCTTCCTTGTATTTTAGGGAACATACACTCCCCTGCGTGCATGCATGCATAGATGTGTAAATTTTAAGCACAAGAAGGTCCCATTCCTGATCAGCCTTAAAATGACTCCAAAATAAATGTTTGGTAACACGTGCTCCTTAATCAAGTTGTATGGGTACATCTCACAATGTCATCTCACAGCTATGATGCAGTGGGAAATATCTGAGACTGTACAGTACACAGAGGTGATACATTTTTTTCTAAAATAAAAGCATGAGTAAGTATCTAATAGCAACACTAACTTACATTATGTCATCAGTTTTGAAGAGGAAATTACTCTACAGATTAATGAGGAATTCTATGTGGAAGTCAAAGGTATGATGTAGTCTTACAGCATTAATCAAGAGCTAAATATGATCTGACCTACTTCAAACAGCCCAGCCTTTAACAGAGAAGATAAAAAAAAAAAAAAAAAGGCAGAGTACAAGAGTCCGTATTTATCTCTGACGTAACACCGACAAAGCCAACAGAATTCCTTGAAGTTCAGTGTGCCTCAGAGCACCACATGGCAAGTGCCACAGGTCATCCTGTAATCTGCAAGGTATGATGGATGAAAAAAGCAATGACATTTTCCGTTCCTATTTAGGAAACATTATACTAAGAAATAAGATATCACAGTACTACATCTCAGAAAAATGTATTCTTATTACCATGCAACAATGGATGTATCAATTCACTAAAATATTTTACAAATTCAAATATGAATATACTCTAGGAAGTCCTCTGAAATGAAGAAATCACAAGGTCTCCCAGAAAAACTGATTTTTTTATGTACTGTACACAGAAAACATAATTATGCTGTATATAACTCTCTTGAAAAGTGAAAAATTAAATAGATTGTATTTTATTTTTCAGAACCCTAAAACTTGGAGATCATTCATCCATCTGATCAAGTCAGACTCACTGTAGTGATCCCCAGAGATAGTGATTCCCTTTTCCTTAGCGCTGACACCAAACACGATAGAGTTCCCAGGCCCCCCTGAAGGTACCTTCTAAAGAGAGAGACATTAATAGATAATGACTGGGAAGAGAACACATAAATACCTTTTAAAAAATTAACAAACCTCGATTTCCTTGGACACATGAGCAATAAGAGAAAGTCACCTAGTATCTTTTTAGGAAACACCTCTAAAAATTTCTCAGTGATAACTTGCTTCTGGCTTCACACTCCATGATAAGGGCCACAATTTTCTTGTGATGATGAGGAGTGTCCACTCTGGCCAAAGTTTTTAGCAACTGACAGCACTTCACATTTAGCATTTTCAGTCACTCTGATTAGGATCTCTAACCCAAGTGCCACATTTCCAAAAGAACAAGACCCTTGCCAACAAACTGGGAATTCGGCAGTCCCAGGGAGGGGGCACTAACGGAGCTGTTTCTTTCCCGCTATTTCCAGAGCAGGTCTGTGTCACACTGTTTACATCATGCATCATTCATCTGCTGTGATGAAATGTAACCCTGCGTTTTAAAAAAAGACCTCTGCAACAGTGAGGATACAATATCTTTGTGAGAAGTGTTTCACATATTTTCCATGGGCATCAACTGCTCCTGCTTCTATTTAAATCTGTGTGGCCCTCTTCAGAGGGCATTATTCACTTCAGGAGGTCCATTCAGTAGGTGGTGAGCATAAGAAGGGGAGAAGCCAGGATGGCAGCAGACAGCAACATGGCTCCTGAAGAAAAGCCAAGAACTGCTCCTGTGAAAAGGGCTGTCCACAAGATCCGAATGGCCAGCCAGGTCTTCAGCTTGGCACGAGGTTGGCAGCAGTGGGCATCTGACCACCATGTAAAGCAAAAGCAAGAGCCCTCTGGATGGGTCCCCACTGCAGAAGGCTCATCAGCTCAGCCTGTACAACAAAGTTCCTTTGAAAAACGGCAAACTCCATCTGTCAAGAGGGACCAAGAAAAAGACAATGAAATATCCTTAGCAAATGAATCGGTGACAATAAGGGATGCTGAAAAAAAATCAAGGGAATCAGATGAAGCCCTCAAAATGATCAGCATTAAAAGCAAAGAGGTGACCAAAACAGTTGTCAGCAAAGCCTACGAACGAGGGGGTGATGTCAGCCTCCTCAGTGAAAGATACGAAAACAACAACAGCAGCTCTGAGATGACCAAACTCAAAGAAGAATCAAGTGCTATTGACAAAATTCTTAGTAGCAAATTACCTTCAACCATAACAAGAAAGTGTTCAAATGTGGTATCAGAGCTGACCAAGGGCTGGGAGAAGATGGAAGAAGAGGACAAAGATGGGGCCAAGGAAGACCTGCTCCTTAAATGCCATGATGACAGCCTGGATGCCCAAGACAGTGGCTATGGGGAAGCAGAGGACAAGCTCGAGCAGGAAGACAGTGACCGGGAGGTGATGGCTGTGAGGATTAAACGGCCTGTACCATCTCTGTAAGTAAAGTATCTTCATTACATCAGCAGAAATGGCAGAGGGGAACAGCTTTCCATGAGGAAGATTTGGGGGGGGGGCGTGCAGGGCAGGTGGCAAATGGTAGGAACTGGTCAAAGATAAACTCGTATTCTTGACTGAGAAGAAATTAATCAAAATTCAGGAGACCTTTCACATATTACTTTGTGCTTACGTAATTAGTCAGTAACATCAGACTGCAGCCCAGGGTTTTATGTACTATGTACATAATACACAAAGTCAGTAAGTTATATTTGGGAGATGTTAATTATATTTAATTTTCACACTGGATTTACTGGTTCATCAAAATAACTACTTTACTTCTTAATACTTCAGTCCATACTTCAGAATCACAAGTTTTACCTCATCTAGAGCCCTCATTTATTTCAGCAAATGTTGTCCAAATCAATATATTTGACAAGTAATATTTCCAAATACTTATTCATTATTTTGCTTAGTATAAATTGTAAATATTCTCAGGAGCAATTTGCAGAGAGTCTCCCAAATTAATGTTGCAGGAATTACTTCCACATACTTCTTACCAAAAGTTGGGTTCACTGCTTCTCCTCATACCATATCTCAATCGTCTTTCCAGAAATGAAAAACTGAATCAGCACCAATGATGAAAAACTGATGAAAATGCCAAAACAGACTTCGTGATCTTTCTGCAGGCAGGCAGGCAGGCAGGCAGGCAGGCAGGCTGTATCATGGCCCCTGTTTTGGTTTTACACCTCACTACTGATGAGCATTATCATGACCATTAGACTGTGACTAACACAGTTATAGATTTCAACCATACAGTACCTTTCAGCACAGCTATCCGAACACACACCCCCAGAGCTATTTTAACTATTCAGATGGGATTAGAATGATGCTTTGCTGTACAGCTGAGCAGTCAGCTCCCGGAAAAAGAAACAGCCTAAATTATAAAAAAGCTCTCCAGTAACCTAGGGCTTGAAAGTTTGTGGTACCTACTTTTGCTAAGGACTTTGTGCACCATCCTTTCACAGAAGTTAGGACCTCAAACCAAAGATTCCAAATAGAGGAAAAAGGATACATTTGCAGGACCTATCTGTAATCAACTTCAATTAAAACAATTTTTTTTCAGTTTCAAAGGTTATAGTAGAAACAAACCAACTATCTAGCTTCTGTTAAACTTTATTTTCTTTATGTGTCTACCTAGAAAAAAGATCGATAAGCCATATTTACTGTGGTCCAAATGATTGAAATAACACCCTCTGTTACTTAGAGCTCTCCCACTGAAATTGGACACAAAAATTATTTTCTGCACTTAAAGTGCTGCTATCAGGACTGGATTTTTTAACCTATTCATTTAAAAAAAATTTATTTTACATTCTCAGAATATATTTCAGCCTGCTACCTTTATGAACGTTTCAGTGTGGTTTAATCTACTTCAAAAAGGTCGTAAGTACACAGTTGTTAAACAGTATGTCCCATTTTCCTCTCTGTGTTCCAGGAAAAAAGCATCAGTGAACGTATTTTGTTTTCCTCACATCAGCACCTTCATTATTTCCAGCTGCACCACTTACTGGACTAAGGTTGCTGCCTTAGTAGAAGGCCTGTTAACTCCTACTGGCATAAGAGACACTATTTTGTTCCTAGACTTTTGTTAGGAGCAAAAGGGATGCAATAAAAGGGATATGAAACTCCAAACTTTAAAAAGGAATCCATACCTTTCTCCTAGAGACAGAATCAGGGTGAATATGCAACACGGACATTATTTGCCTAGAAGGTCAGAATGCATTTAGGATGATCCTTCTGGTTAACAGGTTAACTTAGTTGATTGTTACACGTAAAGCACTTCTTACAGTGGGTGAAAGTTCAAAACCTTCACTTTGGATGCACAATCTTTTGTGTAAGTGCAGTAGAAACAAGAAAAAATGCTTTTTTGTGTACACAATTCACATTGTTAACTTGTCATTAGGCTAAACAATGGCAAAAATGGCACTTCAGCCACCAGAAATGGTTAAATTAGAAGATGCATTAAAAAAGTAGTTTTTTTCAAGCCCACATGAGGCACAATAAAAGCAAAAGGATAGATAAGATGGTGGTTTTCTCAACACTGAGAAGATGATTTGGATGACGAAGGTGATAATAATATTCTGCTAGAAAGAAAAATTAGTTTCAGTAGAAAAAGGAGGGAATACATTCTAGATTGTTAAATTAAAGCAGGCAACAAAGACTTCACAGCTTCCAGCTATCTCACTCCCCTTCTTCTCTCTGCTCAACCTGAACAGCTGAAACTCAGAGGTCAGAGTCCCTGGAGAGAAGGGGGAGTAGCTGGCTGTGGCTGAGGGATGAGCCCTCCATGATGAGATCTACTCATCAACTACACTGAGACTGCTGGCATCGTTTCTTTGAGGCAATTTTGATTCACTTAATATTTTTTTTCCCCCCGCCTTAACTGATACCTTCCCACATGAAGAGCTGGTGAAGTGATCAATCTGAGCTTCACCTGAGTTCAGACTGTGCTGGCACAGGGTTCATGTGGCCTTTGGAATAGCAATAGGCTTCAGGAGATGAATTCCTCTGCATAACCAAACCCTGTGCCCACAGTTCCTCTGGGCAACGAAGGCACAATTCAGGTGAAGGGACAAAGGATCACAGCTATCCCTTTCTCTGTATGACAATAACTTATATAGAGGAGCACTTAGTTTATTGCTGGGAAACCAAACTTTCTAGCTTTACCCCACTAGTATATCCTAATGCTTTCCTGCCAATACCTACCTGTTAATCACTTACACACACAAAATCAGAGGTACAGACTCAGGATGCTCTATAGTCACACCACAGAAAGGTGCACTTATTTGGCAACTCAGTATGCTCAGTTCTTTTGACGTTTTTTCACCAGATTGATAGGGAAGAGTATTTTGGAGCTTTTTAAACACAGTTTCTCAATACAGCTAAACCAATCTTAGTGCCAGGGATAGAAAAATAACTAGGTGAGCTGCACTACTTTATTAGCTGTGGAGCTGCCCTAAGTGTTTGCAACTCTTGCCCTAGCACAGTTCTGCCCAGTACTGGCATCTGGTGCACAGATATGAACTGGGGACATCCTATTCTCTATTTCAACCAGCTTAGTAAAAAACAAAGGAATGTTCAAACAGCGGGGAACAGAATTTTCTGCAACTTTGCAGCTCTGTGTACTGTTTTGCTAAGTGCATTTTGATTCTCCAGCATTACTGTTAATATTCAGCTGTCATTCTGAGGTTTCAGAGCAGTCTTTTGGGGAGTAAAAACATTAGAAAACAAATTACCTTGGCACAGCCACAGCACAGCATAGTCCCTTAGCTGAGTTCTGTACGTACACACTGACAGGACGTGGACAGCACAAAGACTAGCTCAGACTATCTATAGCTCCCCCACAACATGTGAGATTGGCCACGAGAGGAAAGAGTGGCTGCCTGCAGTCATCCAGAACTATTACACACACAAACACACACACACACACACAAAAAAAAATCTCTGAAGATCTTTCCTTATCCTTTGTCCTTGACATTTTCAGGCTTCTACCCTACCCACTGAAATGCGAAATTTGGACTTCAGTATTTGTTCAGAACCATACTTCAAATGCAGAAGCATAGACAGAGCTACTGCACTCGATTAGCTTTTTGTTGTTGCTTTAATCATTGACATCTATTACAGAGGACAGATTTTTCTAGGCATTACCCTCTAGTTTTCAGCCAGGTCATACACCTACAGCAATCAGCATCTCTAACCTCAGGGCAACACACTTCAGGCTTGGCCAGGCAGGCAGGAATGGGGAAGGTACAGAAAGTGCAGGTAATTGGCAACATACTATTTTGCTCCCTTACCGAATTAAGTCCTTCTGGGGAAAAGCTTGTCAAAACAGGCTCAGATTGGGGCTGGAAGGTGGTAGTGAAAACAGGATAAAGCTGTGATCGTGGAACTTGCCTCTTGCGTGCAAACTGAGTGTAGATGAACAACCCCTAGAGAACTAATTTAGAAGTGGTGAACTCATGCCACCTGGTGGATTCCAGTCGCCCCAGAAAACACACTAACCCACTTACAGCAGAGATCAATAAACAGCAGAAGTGCATCAGGAAACGAGGAGGTGCAAAGCTCAGGTGTTTTCTGTGTCTTTCAGCGCCAGCCGGCTGAGCGAGGAGGCGCGGAGCAACGCGCGCAGGAAATGCAGCGCCGTGCACAGCCTCAAGGACAGGTGGCAGGAATGGGCCGACCAGCACATCATAACGCAGAAGCTGAACCCCTTCAGTGAGGAGTTTGACCACGAGCTGGCCATGTCCACACGCCTGCACAAAGGAGATGAAGGATACGGCCATCCCAAGGAAGGAACCAAGACCGCTGAGAGAGCCAAGAGAGCCGAGGCGCACATCCACCGGGAGATCAGGGACATGTGCTTCATCATCGAATCCATGGCTAAGCCACGGCCCGACGGCAAGATCCAAGTCACTTTTGGGGAACTCTTCGACAGATACGTTCGTATTTCAGATAAGGTTGTTGGCATTCTGATGAGAGCCAGGAAACACGGGCTGGTGGACTTTGAGGGAGAAATGTTATGGCAAGGAAGGGATGATAATGTCATAATTACTTTATTAAAATAAGTAGGCTATAATCAGAACAACTTTCGGAAAACTTTTCTCCCCTTCTCCCTTGCCATTAGCATTTGCACATTTTGAATATAAGATTCTCCTGTTCACCACACAGAAAAGAGTTTTCTTGAAATATGTATTTTATAACTAGTGCATGATAACCCAAGCATCCAAATGGACTTCATTTTGTACAAGAAGTGCTTGCAGGACAATTAAGTTAATTACTGCATGAAAAATAAGGAGAAAAATCTACATGGAATATAAGCAGCTGATGATAAAAGCGCATAGTAATATAAATAGCTACAAATTAATTCCAATTTCTACTTCTTACATTACGATATTCCCAGCCTATTTAAACTGGACTATAATATGATGAAACATGTCAGATCAGAAGTTGAATGACAATATAGACTCAGACCAAGTTTTTGATCTGCAAAATGGTCTTGTGCATGCATTTCCCCATTGATTTATTTATATACAAGTAAAATTATCTTATTTTAATACAGAATCAAGGATACCACATTTGTTTTTGTGGTATGGATATGCAGGCTATGCATATCCATACCACAAGCAGGATATGCAAGTACTACTGCAGTATTACCTTGTGGCAACCGTTGACAGAGCTTTCTCTTATGTATTGCATAAAAATCCTTTTTATAAATAGGGTTTTATATATTTATTGTATTTATATAATTAATTTTTTATATTCATATTTAAACTTATGGAAGTTGGAAAGTAATGAATTAAAAAGTTTTGATTAGATAGCTACCTAAAAAATACCTTCTATGCAACACTCTGCAATGTCTCATCTGATTATACAGATACTGTTCTTTTAAATACAGGGAAAAATAGTATGTAACATACAAAAACTAGTCAGGTACTTGTACTTTTATGTACAGAAAAAAAGGGACTAAAATCATCAATTTCCATTGAAATGTACCTCTGTGAGAAAAGAGAGAAACAGTATTCATAACTCTGAGGAAAATGTTCCATATTACACAGAAATACTGACCTAACTTTATAGCATTTGCCATTCCAGTGCCACTGAAATAATGTCCAGGTGATGCTGAAGAGGACTAAATGCTAATGAACTAATATTTCTAGGACTTAAAATTGTATTATTCACAAATCTGAGACCTCTGTAAGGTCTCTACTGCTTACTGGATTAGAGAGATCACTATTTCTCTACAACTGTAAAAACAGCTCTCCTGGTAAAATGTGTGTACTTCACAAGAAAAGCATTTGTTTCAGAGCAGATGCCTGGGCAAATAATGAAAAAGGAAGTGGTTTGTTCCCCCTTAAGATTCTTTCAAACTGAAAGAGCAAATATCTTCTTACAGAAGTAAAGGTGTACGAACATCTTGTCTCTCTGATAAAACAAATATTGCTGTTTTATTATGAGTACAGATACTCCAGTTTGAAGCTCCAATGCACAAATAAACCAAATACTTTATAACTTAGTGATACAAAAACTGACTACTACATCCATTGTAAGTCTATGTAAATCATTACTATTTTAGGCCTAGTTTTATTATGTGACTCTAAGGAAGAAAGAATTAATTGTAAGATGGAATCAGTGGAGCTTTTTAATAATGTTTTCTTGAGATATCTTAGACTACTCAAGCTGACCTACAAAACTGCTCTTAGTGCAATACTTTACATAATTTTTGCTTGAATATTCTTAACTTATTCTTTATGTCTTTATATAATGACCTTTAAAGCTGTCTAAATTGTCTTGACAAAATTTTGTTGTCAAAGGAATACATGAACTATAAATAAAACCTTTAATTATTTCTTGGGTTATTCTCCCACACACTAGAAAACAAATATATATACATATTATGTGAAGTAAAACATCAGTAAGTTGCTTCAAAATATAAGCACATTCTCCTTTTCACAGACTGCTAAAATATTTCCTGCGAAGGTGTAGCGGGTTGGGTCCGTAACCGGGCAGAAACACCAATTTAGTGTAGTGGGTTTGTTCGCATTCTTTACCTTCTGTGAGATAAGAATAGGGAGGAATGCAAAGCAGGCACCAAACTTCAAAGAATATAAAGAAGTTTATTACTAGAACTAAAAGTAAAAAGAAATAACAAGGAATTAAAGCACAAACCCCGTTATACTCCAGCACCTTCCCCTTTTTTCCCCGCTCACACAAAGGATAACAGACTATAATCTTGGTCAGTATAAACCTTCAGAACACTTCTCCTCCCCCCATTCCTCCTCCCTCCTTCCAAATTCCAATAAAGACACAAACTTGGAATTATTTCAGTGAGTTTACCACTCTAAAATAGTCTGTCATCAGTTCATTTAGGGAGAGGATTTTTCTCCATGCTATGGAGCTTTTCCACAAGAACAGTCTTCTCATGGCATCAACGTCACAGCACAACAGCCGCCAGGGATGGGTTTCTGTTGGCATGTGAGAGTCCTTACCCTCGATTACAGTTTTCGCCACAACTGTTTTGAGGGTTCACTTGTAGCTAATGGGGTATTATTTTAAGAATGAGCTGTTCAAGAGCAAAGATTCTCTTCATCTATCTCTAGGATCATCTTCATCTCGAGGAACAGATGTTTTCTGATAGTCCAGGCAAAGTGCTCAGTTGCTTAATGCTCTCTATCTCCCCAGCAGCTATTCCAAAAGCCCACCTTCAGAGTCCTTTGGGTCTCTGAAATACCCGCCTGGAAGGAAGTTTATGCCCAAAATGCACGGGGCCTTTGGACCATTCACAATGAGGTGTCCACTCCCTTCTGGTCAGGCTCACCTCAGCTTCCAGTAGGGTCAAATCTTGTGATAAACAGATTCTACCCCCACATGTTGCAATGAGATTATGGTACACTGCGCACCAGTGTCACCCAAGGAATCCAAAAAACAGTTTTCCCTGGCCTCTACTTGGCTAGAGGCAGGGCCCCTCTTTGCCTGGCTATCCTTTCCATGGTAATCGGCTTCTCCATCATTTCCAGCAGTTTGGCTACAGGCAACTTTGCTTGTGGCTACAGTTGAAAGCTCTTCCCCCACCATGCTTATCATGAAATTACAAGGGAGTCTCTAATCTATCATAGTCCATCACCACAGCTTTACAAAAGAATTTCAGCTTACTAGCATCTCCTCTATATCTTCTCTCTGGGCTTCAGCTCTTTCTTCTTCAGTGACTTAGGTTTCACTAATCATGGTGTCTATTCATGTGTCTTTGCCTTTCCCTTTCCCTCTAACCTGGGAAAGGATTGGTGTTTGCAGGTTTCACCTCTCTGAGGAAAGAACTTACAGTACTGAAGGGGTTAATCTTCCCGTGTCCTTGCAGCTGGACCTTATCTGTCTACGCAAAGCGGCGGCTGGAGCTGGTCTCCATGGAAAGTTGTATTTCCACGGCCGTACTGGAGGCGGGGGGGGGGCACTTCGGCCGTGGGCCATGGCCTGACCCTGCAGGGCCGAGGGGCCAGGCCCGGCCAGCCGAGCTGAGAGGGGCCGTGGGTGCCCATCAGGCCGAGACGGAGCAGGGTCATGGCCCAGCCCGGCCCCACAGGTTCGCACAGGCAGGGCCCAGCTGGGCCGGCCCACACGGAGCTGCGGGCCGTGGCCCAGCCCTGCCAGGGCCGAGGCGGAGAAGGGCCATGGCCTCATTCCCTGCTGGCCGAATGGGCCAGGCCCGGCCAGGCCCAGCCCAGCCCACAGGGTCGAGCTGGTCTGGCCCAAGTTACCTGGTCGGAGACTGGAAAAGCAAGAGAGAGATTCCCACCTTGTCTATCTTTAAATTATGTCTTTACAGAGGCGCAACCAGTTTCTGAGTGGCTTAATAGAGCTGTCAATATTCAAATCAGTCAATTAATTGGTTCTATCAAGTTCTGGAGGAAGTTACAACAGCTCTTTGCAACAAACATCACTTCCTTGGCTGGTGGAATGATTTTTTTCTTAATTAAAACTTCAAGCTGTGCTACCCCATAACAGACAGCTTCTCTGTCCGAAGCACCAGAAAAAGATTTCAGGGTACAGGGCAACAGACCTTATACAAAATAGCTGTACAAAGAACACCCACTAAGGCATGCAAGTGTTAAGTGAATTACATATTTCTGCTCGTGAGAAGTCTCATCCTAACACCGGAAACATAGCAGTTGTAACAATGTAATCACTACTATACTTCTGCAATCTATAGCTCACTGCAGATAACTTAAGCCTCCCATTCAGTCATCTCAATGTTAAAATATATGCAAATAAACCAGACCCCCAACTTTTTCTATTCTTCTACTCAAACTATTTTATTTCCAATCGGATGAGAACACCACATGACATAACTAATATTTTTTTCTCATACTCCCCTCCACTATTTACCTTTGAGTAGGCAGTATCATGCAAAGCCTTCTAATTTCTGAGAAGAATTTACCATTTTTGTCAAAGAGAAATATTAAATATTGATATTTATCTCTCTGCTCCAGAACCACAGTGTAGCTCTGTATCACTGCAGTAGCATGTACTCTTCAGGGGAGAAAGAGGAGAGGTTTGTTCCCTTAACTGAGCTCCAAACTGCAGTGACAGCAGTAAAACACCCAGATGACATTTATTCTTTTATGACGGGAGAACATAAAAGTGAGATTTAAGATTCAAATACTGAAGAATACAAGATTATTATTTTTTTATTTGAAGGTGAAGGAATAGTCAATGTTTTTACTCATCTTCCAAGAGCATTTTATGCATTCTAATTCCTGCACAGAAAAATAAATCTAATGCAATATAAACAGGTGAGCAGGAGGATGTAAGGACAAGCTGTATGTCATAAATTGTGACCTTTTTGCAGATACACAAAAGCAGTAACTAACAGAGATAGGATTGAGAGCCAAAAGATGATACTTTACGAACCCTGAGTTTGCAACCCAGATACCCAAACAAAACATCGAGTTACTCAGTCAATCCATCCAAGTACTGTATGCTGAGACACAGTCTTCTGGCAGTGAACTCCAGACAATGGGTCTCATAAGCCTTCAGAGTACATCAAACCCCAACTCTTTACAATCACCTTGCCAGGAAAAATGGAAAGGAATTCTACCGCAGAAAATGCATAATGAAGGCAGGAGGGACATTAAGACAGTGCCTTTGATCTCATCTATACATTTTTTTGCGTGTGCCATACAAAAATTAATTAAACCTTTGGTAATAAAACTCATGGTCTTTCATAAGTAGACATGCACCGCTCTCTATAGATCCCTTACACAGCCAGTTGCTTCGTTAAGTGTTGCCGCAGTCACTTATACTTTAAGTCAAATGTCCTGCTATTCCTTAACTAACCCAGCATTTTACAAGCATGATTGCTACTGTACTGCTTACTGAACACAATCCTTCATTTCCACTTTTTTTGCTTCCTATTTGCTTTTCCAAGACTGGTCCAATACTTGGAAACATTCAGCTACTGAAGATTTTTGTGTGCTTTCATTTAATTCTTCAAAGTATAATTATTTATAAAATTCTTCACACCAGCCGCTAAGAATCTAAAATATGCTTTATTTGCAATATGAGCTTACAATAGAGACTGTGCATTTGAACTAAGGGTTTTGTCAGCAAGACAGACTTTGCTTTTCCCCTCTCCCTCTTTGACATGGTTGAAGACAACGTATTTCCTTTCCATTGCTTCCCACTGGGCTTTAAAAAGCCCCCAAAATGCCAAGGAAGATGAGAAAATGCATCCTATACATTCAGTTATTACATGAACAGCAAAAAACGGCATTTGTGCTTCTACATAAACTCCACCTTCTAAATAAACTCCAACTCAAGTTTATTTTTACATATATTTAGATTTATTTGCTATACATCACTGTGAGCTTATAGTACTTAAAATCCATTACAGGATTTTTTTTTGTTGTAATAATCAGTTGTAACTCCACAAAGACAATAATACTGCTGTGGAAGACCAAAGGGGAGAAAAGCCATTTCAATTTATTTACAGTTCCTTATTTTGTAAACATTTACTCTACACAATGTACTAAGTTCTAATAAGGATAAGGAGATATACATAGAGACAGGAAACAAAGCCCTGTTTTTCTATTCATATTGAGCATTAGCATATTATAGATGAAACGTCTGCCCTTTCTCATTACCATAGCAGTAAGCTGTCTTCAAATAAGTTTTTTTTTAACTTTCCAGAAATGTAAATATTTAGAAATAATATACAACTACATCTACGTAAGCCAACCCATTTGGCTTTTTTTCCATTTCTAGAATAGTTTAAAGTGCTATAAGCAACCCGTCAATCAACACTTTTCTATGATAATAAAACTACTTTAAACATTAATTTACAAGATAATATACAATGTTTGTCTGAAATAGCTGAAATTTCAGCACAAAGTCAGTCACTGTCACACTTAACAGCAATTTTTTTGTTCTTTTTTGTTTTGTTTTGCAGAACATAGAATAAAAGCTTTGAAACAAAGAGTTTTGTTGAGCTGTTATTGCCACAATGGCTTATTAATTTTTCTACAAAAGTGGACAAGAGCTACTGAAACTGTATTCTAGCCTGTCATTTATTTTTTGAGGTCACATGACAGTAAATCTGCATATTCCACAAGTCTACTGAATTACAATATTGTCTACCTATGATACATGATGTCATTTTAATCAGAGCTGGTGCTAATTGTAAATTTACAACATAGACCCACTCAAAAACATCACAAGTATTTTTTTCTTTGGACAGGAATAAGCTATATTCTTGGAGCTGATGTGCTACACGGCTATAACAGTATAACAGTATATATCTGACACTTCATGTTAAAGAAAGATGCATCTGTTTCTGTACTTTTAATGCCCTACTATAGCTACAAATTGTTCACTGAGTTTTGCTTGCTTTAGCCTTTTAATTTTTTGGAACTATCATATTCTTACAATCTCCTGCTATTTTGTAAGTCTTTGCCACAAAGCTCAATATTGTCAGTATTTGTCCCAAACCTGCAGATCATTAACAGCATGTGCAAAACACTCTTTAAATACAACCAGCATGCAGCTACAACACGTATTAACTGACTTTTTTCTACACACGAACAATAAACAAGACGAGTGGCACTGTTGACTTTGGATATCTTCTAACTTCACCACATGTGTACTGGGATGCATTAGGAAGGAATGCTCAGCTTCTTATCCATTTGTGGCACCACTTGAATAACCCATCATTGGTCTGAACCAATCTCTGTAGTGCTGCTGCCAAATACCCACACGCAGCTTTCTTAGAGGTTCACAGAGGGCAACTTCATTCATAGACATAATTTCAATACAAAAATAATAAGCTATATTCAATGAAGCAGCCCCCTAGCAGGATTGCAGGAAAGGTGTGTGTGGGAAACCTGGGAGGCAACTGTAATATGGATAAGAAAATTTTGCAGGCCACAAGGCTCAAAGTAACTAATGTTAATTTTTAGTCCCCAAGGTCAATATTTTGTAAAAGAGTCTATAGCTTAGAAAAAGTATGGCAGTATATTACAGATGTGAGAACATGAAAAAACATCTATTTAAAAATAATAACTAATGGCCACACTGAAAAATTAGAAAAAAAACCCAGATAAGTAAAATACATTATATTGCTCCTAGGGATTTTTAAGCTGCACTGATTCATGTCAGGTTTGGGACAATAACCTGTAGAAATAGTTAAATACTTATTCAAAAGCCCATATTTCTATATCTTGAATAGTGAAGTCTTCTCGCTTCGAAAGTGTGTGATTCCCAAATGTTTTACATGAATGACTTCTTCCATGGTAGAGATCACCATCAAGCCAAAGAGCAAACTCTCCTCTGCAAGACAGACAATGTATTAAAGCAAAAGGCTAAGGGAGTAAGCTTTGAATCTATCAATGTATTTTTCATTCAAAATTCAGAAATGAGAAGGAATTAAAGAATTAGTTTTAAACACAAGTACCTCATTGCTGCTGAGAAATTTATGCTACAAAGATTTTATTTGTTTTACTATTTATTATTAGTTTGGGAATATCCCTTTTGCAGATATTCTCAAATAAAAAGCTAAAATTCCTTGGTTCTCAGCCTCTTGCATTTTTATTAAAGAGATGACATAATAGCACTTTTATATCTAAAGAGAATGCTGATAACAAATAAGGGAAACATTTCAGAAGCATATGCACCTGCACGGGGGCTGGTAAACAACAGGACAAGACAATGTATTGTCTGGATTTCTGGAGACCCTGGCACGTTTTGGGATGGTTCAGTTTCAATTCAGGCCTCTTCTAGTTACGCGTAATTTTCACATTTACATCCTTCCACAATCATAATATTTATCTCCTCTGAATACAGTGAGACACACATCCAAGTCAAGCATGGATGGTATTATAACCATGCAGGGCTGAAACTTTGTGCCTCACGATGCTGAAGACAAACTTCCTGTTTAAGTTTTGTCAATATCAGAAGCTAAGCACCTGACATACTGAAGTTTCTTGGCCGGTAACCGTTGAGTCCTGAGCTACCAAACTGAAGTCAATTCCAATTTTTCTTTTCAAAGGTGTCCAGACAAACACTTTTAACAGACTCTAATAGTAACTTACCCTCCTCCACCAAAAGCAAGAGAGTCCATGTCTCCTTTAATGAAAAACATATTGTCTCCTGTCCATTTAAAAACCTAAGGGAAAAAAAAAAAAAAGAAAACAGACCAGCAAGTTAAAATATTTGAACTTTTAGTTTGGGCAGAAGGGAAACCAAACATCAATAAAGACAATGTGTGGTTAGAGGCCAGTTTAATGAAGTTACCAAGTTGACACAGAAAATTCAGGAAACAGATACTTGCAGACAAAAATTCACTGAGGTTTTATGCTAATTAAAATAAGACCATTCCAAACTAGGTCATCTTTGAGCACCAAAACTCCTACATAATGAAAAATACCAAGAAAATATGCTTAGACTAGATGATATACCCCTAAAAAGGATGTAGTTTGTGAATTTTCAGACAGATACCTGGAAGAATTTAAACAGTAGAAAAACCTCCAGTATAATTAGAGTTGGGTTGAGTGTGTTCTTCAGCATGCAAACACTACTGATTTACTGTGCGCTTAAAAATTCCACAAAAATCTAGTATGATGACGTTTTTGGCCAACTTGTAGTATTTTTCAGATTTACTATTAGTTTCATTAAGTATTTTAATATAATGCACTTGGGGAGGGGGCAAAAGCATATAAAGTCATTACTACTTACCTCAAAATCTGGAGAAAAAGTGAACATAAAGGTCTCCCCAGTGCCATAAAAGCCATCACTCACTTTAAATGGTTCAGATGCTAATGCACCGAAAACCTGTAGCAAAAATACATCAGAGCAAGAAAAACTTTAGAAAAACTGCACAGAATCCAAGAATCTCTAATGACCGTAACTGATAAACAAATCAGGTTATAAATATTGTCAGATTTGAAATCACTGTACCACTGTGAATTTCACTGTATCATAGTTCTGAGTGCACTGAGATATGGTATTGTGCTTTGTGGTACAATAGGACATAAGAGCACTCTTCCTGAATAAAATTCTAATGGATAAAACTAAACTCAGAAAACTCTTAAAAACAATGTATACATATTTAAAATTTCATCTCAAAAGGTCCTTATTACATAGCTCCTTATTCACTTCACTAGGCTATTTTCAGCAAGTTCCTAGCTGTAGCTGAGTTATTTTCCATGTAATTTATTAATTCCAAGTCCAAATAACAAGTAAGCACTGCTTACAACAGTGACAGTTCTTAAAACAGAGACAGATTTTAACAGAAGGACAGGATGCCATCCAGAGGGACCTGGACAAACTTGAGAATTTGGCCTGTGTGAACGTCATGAAGTTCAGCAAATCCAAGTGCAAGGTCCTGTACCTGGGTCAGGACAATCTCCAACTTAAGTAAAGACTTGGAGATGAACTCACTGAGAGCAGCCCTGAAGAGAACAACTTAGGGATTCTTGTGGATAAAAAGCCGGACATGAGCCAGTGTGTGCTCACATTTTGTTGAGTTCAAGCATTATTCTCTTGCAATAAACTCTTAATTTTTAAAAAGTATTCACAACAGCAAACAATTCATTTGATGCAGGTAGTACATTTGAGAAGACACTGCTTAGACTCCATTGTTACAAAGCAGACAAGAGATAGGATTTACATACCAAACTTTCTTCAGTCACAGTACTTACAGAAACTCCCTCATATTACTACTACTTTATTTCTTTACATTACCTTTTTTAAGAACAAAATGTCACTATACTGACAAGTTACTTTACTCACGCAAAATGGTTCCTTTACTTCAGTGAGAAGTATTACCTTTGAACATATATGTGACCAGTGCTTATAATCTAAAAATCCGATTCTCTGGAACAAAGAGCAAATTCAGTCTAAAGACTTGAAGATCCATGAACTGAGGTGCAAGTTTCCGTACCCTTGTTTTAATGCAAGTTCACAGGAAAACTGGCCCAAACTTATTTTTTTTTGCAGAGTTATTTATTTAATTCAACATCTAGAATCCAACAGTGGGAAGATTATCCCAATGTCTCAGTGTCAAGAACAGGTTTAAGAGAGAAAGAAACTACTATTTTTTTTTTGCTTTTGGGGAAATCAGACCAAAATAAATGAATTGTTTGTTTTCCTGTTTGTTTCCAGAAGGTGCCTTTTTTTAATCCCCTATATATTTTTTTTTAATTCCAGGTAGGCTTGAGATGAGTCCCTAATGTTGTCATTACCTACAGTTTTTTTACACTTTTAGTTTTTCAGCCCATTACTGGTTAGATGGACTCATGGGAATTTGCACTTTAAGACAGTATTTAATTTTTAGCTGACCTTTACTACCTGTAGTTCCACTACATGTAACTGTTAAGGTTAAAATTCAAAGATGAGTCAAAAAGAACTTAAAATTGCTGCAGTCATTTATGCCTATTTCATACTTTACTGTCTTTGCACATGTAAATTCTAAAAAATAGCATAGATGAGACACTTTTTCCTTTTTGTTATTTCAAGCATCTGGGTCAGTGAACTAGACTTCAGAAAATTGGGTGATACTTTGTCAAACATTTTGTGACTTTAGACTGTACTTAGTATATGCAGATAATTGAACTTAAATAGAGAATCTTTTAACATAAAAACCCATACTGAATTAAAATTAAGTTTCATCAATGAATATAACAAAATAGGCTGCTGAAGTACATAATATTCCACATTTAAATAACTACATGTGTATTTTCCACCCTTCCAATTATTTCTTAGTCCTCAAACTATCTGAGTCTCTGTATTCTAACTTCTTTTAAGGGCTCAAGTCATTCTTTGAGCAGGTCTGGTAGCTGAGCTACATTCAGGTACCTACGACGTCTTACTTCAGATATCCTTAAGGCTGACATTACATCTGGTAAGTAAATATAAGTAAAAAAGATAAAAGTAATTATAAGATTTCATTAACAACAAACATTTCTTGAGAGGAATTAACATTCAATTAAAGTAACAAACAGAATTGTGTCAAACCTAAACTATCTCAGTTCAGCCTACACAGGTGTAAACTTCTCACATAACACTTATTCCAGTGTTTGTCTCAGATCATCTCAGGGGTGTTATCTACAAAACCAGTAAAATACAAAACTAGTACCTTCTAACCATGTAGAAAACCACACACACTTTACTCAAGAGACTCTGAAGCTTTATTTCCAATTATGGATAAATTAAGCTATAAAGAACCT
This sequence comes from Mystacornis crossleyi, assembly GCA_013400655.1. Taxonomy (NCBI): domain Eukaryota; kingdom Metazoa; phylum Chordata; class Aves; order Passeriformes; family Timaliidae; genus Mystacornis; species Mystacornis crossleyi. Next base: position 75,353 of record VYZQ01000092.1, read on the forward strand.
CAGACATTCTCTCATATAATTCCCTACTCAGTGGAGAACTGATTCCAAAGCTATTAGGTTGACTCAGTTTTGTCTAGTTCAGCTTTGAGTACCGTCAGGAATCAGGATTTGACAATCTCTCTATCTTCTATATGTGTCAAGTTGAGCCTTGAAAGATCACACTTTTGCTATAAGCAACAATAAAAGGCTTTACAGAGAAAGCAGTTTGCTTCCCAACAGTTTTTTTAGTCCTTAAGAAGCGATGTCCATAGGATTTCTCCATGAAATCTGATTTTTGTGGCTAGTTGTTAGGGTGGGTAACAAAACTTCCCATGTCCTAGGTTCCATGTCTCACACTTCTGCAGTGCATAAAATACAGTCTGAAGAATGACTTATAAAATTAGATAGTCCTTGATGTAGTTAACTTCACTTCTAGACCACCACTTATTTAGTGACTCATGCTGAGAAATCAGATATCAATTTCTTTTTAAATGGCTGTCAGGGTTCACAAACAGAAGCATATACCAGTAGATAGACAATCCACAACAATTGTAATGATGTAACTATAGATTTCATGGACACCTTTATTAAAAAATCTCCCAGAATTGACTGAAGCAGGCAATTTAGGTGGCTTTAGACTCCAAATTCCAACTAGGCATCGCTCAGCTTTTACACAATTAAAGTTTGTGAAAGTTCAGTAGTTTTGCTGCTTGTTTTTTTCGTTTGTTTGGGGTTTTTTTTTTTTGAACAGCCATTTAAATAAAATTGTTAATTGATCTGAAAAAGAAAGCAAGATTGGAAAAGGTTTTTGAATAACAATTCAGTAGGGTGAGGCTTAGCAGCCTTTAATGAAACATTATGGAAAGTTACAAGGTACACTTGCTCCTTACTCAACCTATTATCAACATAATAAAAAAGCAGTCTTCATAAACATGGACAACAAAGAACAGTATCTCAGGGGAAGCAGTCCAGGAAATAAATTCATTCTAGTTTAAAAGAAAAGTGCCTCAACCAAGGATACGACAATTTCAGTGTAGCGGTGCCTTTTTGTTTGCGTTTGTATTTCATATTCAGTTCGCATTTTGTATCCCAGTTGGTTTGTTCCATGTACCCCCTTCCTATATCCCCCGATGATATGTCCCCTGGTTGTTCCTCCCTCGAGGTGTGTCCCTTGTCTTTCCCCCTCCCTGGGAGGCATGTCTGTCATCTCGGGACCCAGCCTAGCTTCTAGAAAGTCCTAGGCTGGGTGTCGAGTGGTTGGCTGTGTCCCCCAGAAATCCTCCCCTCTCCTGAGAATTGGTCCCTAGAAGTGTCCTTTACTCCTCAAGCCATCCCCTGAATCTGCCCCATTGGTCCTTCCTCACCTCCTGTCCCTTTCTCCACCCCCCTTTATGAGAGAGGTTCGCGCGCTGTTCGGGGCTCTGCACAGGCAGATTTCCCAGGGTGAGGGGGCCCAGCCAGGGTCCCCAATAAACTTGGTCGGCAATCCCCTCTCANCTTGCATGAAGAGGAGAAAGACTGTTAAATTTCCATATGTTTTGAACAGAAAGATAGTGCAAATCGATTTTCTGCTGTCAAATGCAGACATTTTTCATTATTAACATGAGACAGAACTACTGAAAACATCACTCTCACTACACTGGTGAAGGACTGAGCATGTCTTGGACTTGTCTGAACCATTCCTTCCACCTATGCTGCTCACTAAATAGACATGGATTTTCCCCATTCTTGGGCGGAACCTAGGTAAGATTTGGCATATACTGTGAAATATCAGTTCAGTGACTACTTGACCCAAAAGTTCAAGGCACACTTTCATACATATTCCTAGGTATGAGGCTGTAAGATGAGATTCACCAAGATTTGGTTCACACACACACACCAAAAAAAAAAAAAAGAAAAAAAAGAAAAAAAAAAAGATTATGACATACTTAGGAACTCCATGTTTTGATGGGGCAACCATGACATTTTTTGAACATTCCCACCAAGATGCTCATACACAGGAGGTAATATGAATGCATTCAGCAACAGACAATATTACATAGGGGTAGCTAGACAGCCCTATCAGAAAAAGGACATTTTTTTCCTGGGATGGATTATCAGGTACTAGGAAGCAGGTATATCTTACTAATTTATCTTGAGAAGCTAATAAGGGAATTGGAGAAGTCACCAAAATACATTTAAGAGACTGATGAGTCTGTTGAGACATCTCAAGTCTATTCAGTAATTTCTGTCTTCAGGATTAAAAGGCAAATGAAGAAAAATCTTTTTAAAGAACTTCTGGGAAAGAGTGTGCTACTAGCAGAGAGTTAGAAGGGATTTTTCTTTTTAAGGTATCCCTGGGGCAGAAAACAATGAAAAAATCAAGTCGTGACTTGAATAAGAAAACATGCCCTTCATTTACTGTTTTCAGACCCCCGAACGATATGAGACCATGCTTCCTGAAAATAAAAACCATGGTTACCAAACTGGGACAGGTAAACGAAGTGAATGCTACAGATTTTACAGTGGTTCTGTCAATTTTTCATGGCAGCATTAACATGCTTCCACAAGCAAACACAGAAGCTTCAGAAAAAGAATCAAGAAGTCTCATACTGCCTGCAGTGTTCACCTGTTACTAGATTACTCAAGAGAGGATGTTTGCTAATCAAATGGTGAGATGTGAGCCACTTCCTGAAATTCATAACCCAGTCAAAGGAAAACAGAGCACAACTACAGAGACTCAAAGAACAAAAGCTAATAACGCAACAAAGGTACTACAGCTCTTGAAAGATGCTGGCTGCAGCCACAGAATATACCAAGAAGCACTAGACACAGCTGGCAATGACATTCCAACTCCACAAGATCTTCCAGCATCAGAAAGCTTTATGGACTGTATTTCTTGTGCCTTAAGTGCATTTAAAAAATTTTAAATTAAATTGATTAATTGGATATTACAAGACTCTTGCATTACAACAGCTAACTTACATCATTAACGTAATTCCTAGATATGTAGTATGTTGGAGCATTGCTCAACAGTGAAACACATTTCTAAGAAGAAAACTTGCTTGATACATACAGTTTTATCTCCCATGATGGGTTGAAGCACCAGCTATTGCTTTATACTCCTCAAACATTTTTCTTGCTGGGTCCCCTACTTCTACACAAACATTTCCTACCTGTCCATCACTGTCCTTGATAACCAATAGCACAGGTGTGTCTAATCCCATCATTGTCCGATATAAGGTCTTCAAGCTCATGCCATGCTTTGCAGTACTGTAGACAAGAGTCCATGGATAGCCAATAGTTCGCGGTGGAAGAGACTTTGTGAGCTATTAACAAGAAAATTACAACCCTTTATTTAATATATGCTTTATATTTAAGAATTATTACATGTAAATGAAAGCAGATTACGTTCTGTTCAACCACTTTTAAGTGGGCTTAAAACCTAAGAACTAAACCTGAAATTTCACACGTCTATTTTCTACTTTTGGTCACTCAAGCAGGTTTCTTTTCCTACCTCTACTAATGACCTGCAGAAGAATGATTAATCAACTAAAGAACATGTGTGTGTTAAGGTCTCTAAAAGGTTTATCCATATAATTATTATCGCATAACAATATTGCACGTCCCACCAAAGTCTTAGTATTGAGTAAGTATATCACTCAAGTCAGCAGGTAACAAACGAAGGGTAAATGCTGCTTGTTGCCCTGCTTCTGTGCTTTTTAACCTGAAACTTCAATTAACACATTTATAATGAAATCACTTTGGACTGGACAGCAAGAACTGCAGTGTTTTCACTGATGTTTTCAAGTAAGAATTGAAAGTATGGCACAGACAGACAAGAGTCTGTCTGAATACATGGTATATTCAAAGTTAGGATTTAAAAAAAAGCAACATTTTAGCTATGAATTGTGCTCTGCTTAGACACTTAAACACACAAAGGTCTATGGTGCCAGATGGGATCCACCAAAAGAAACAGAGAGAGCTGTCAGATATGCTCACTGAGCCACTTCCCACTGTTTACCAGTATTCCAGGACAACTGGGGACATCCCTGTTAGCAAATGTGGTGTCCATTTACAACATGGGCTGTAGGGAGGATCCCAGGAACTACAGGCCTGTCATCTGACCTCAGTGCCTGGGAAAGTCATGAAGCAGGTCATTTTGAGTGCCATCACACAACACGTGCAAGAAAACCAGGGGATCAGGCCCAGCCAGGGCCTGATGTTCGTGAGAGTTCCTGACAGGCTGGTCCTGCTTGGCAAACCTGATTTTCCCCTATGACACGGTGACCTGCTTGGTGGATGAGGGAAAGGCTGTGAATATTGCCCACATGGACACCAGTAAAGCCTTTGACACCACTTCCCAGCACTCTCCTAGACAAAATGGCTGCTCATGGCTTGGACAGGCACACTGTTTGCTGGGTAAGAAACTGGCTGGATGACTGGGCCCGGAGAGTGGTGGTGAATGGAGTTAAATCCACTTGGTGGCTGGTCACTCGTCATGGCCCAGGGCTCATTACTGAGGCCAGTCCTGTTTAATATCTGTATCAATGATCTGGATGAGGGGACTGAGTGCATCCTCAGTCTGTTTGCAGATTACAACAAGCTGGGCAGAAGTGTTGACCTGCTGGAGTGTAGGAGAGCTCTGCAGAGGGATCTGGACAGGCTGGATTGATGTGCCACGGCCAACAGTATGAGGTTCAATACGGCTAAGTGCCAGGTTCTGCACGTGTGTCACAAAAAACCCCTGCAGCACTACAGGTTGGGAGAAGAGTGGCTGGAAAGCAAGCCAGAGGAAAAGGACCCAAGGGTGCTGCTTGACAGACAGCTGTGCATGAGACGGTGCGTGCCCATGCAGTCAAGAAAGGCATCCTAACTTGGCCCCCTGTACTGAGCACTGTTGAGGCCACACCTTGAGTATTGTGTACTGTTCTGGGGCCCTCACTTAAAGAAAAACATTGAGATGCTGCAATATGTCCAAAGAAGGTCAGTGAAGCTGGCGAAAGGTCTGGAGGGGACTGAGGGAGCTGGGGTTGTTCCTTGGAGAAAAGGAGGCTCAGAGGGACCTCATCACTCTCTACAACTACCAGAAAGTAGGTTGTAGCAGTCAGTCTTTTCTCCCAAAACTGGACAAGAGAAAATGTCCTCAAGTTGAGCCACTGGAGTTCTGGATTGGATCTTAGGAAAAATTTCTTCAGTGAAAGGGTTGTCGAGCATTGGAACAGGGTACCCAGGGAAGTGGTTGAGTTACCATCCCTGTTGAAGTATTTAAGGGATGCATAAGACATGGGTGGCACTTTGGGAAAGGGTTTAATGGTGGGTGTGTGTTGGGGTTTTAGGAGCTTTTCTTTTTGTGTGTGTGTGTGTTCTTTTCTTTTCCTCTCAAAGAATTTTTTCCCATGTTAAGGCACATTACTGGGTACTTAAGAGAAACAAAGGACCTAGCTAGTCACAAGGGAGGGGCTCAATTGTACATTTTTGGTCTTGGTGGCGTCTTCTCAGGTGGGGGAGCAGAGACATCTCGAGATTTAGAACTGGGAAAAGAAGTGGGGTGCCGGTGCTTGGTGCTCATTGCTCTCCTGGCGTTTGGAGGGAGCGGAGACTGCAGTGACCGTGGGGAGAACTCATCTCGCTGTGAGGCCGTGTTTTCTGCTATTTGTCCTCCTGCCCTGCCCTGCCCCTGCTATCCCTTCACTGCTGCTTTTGGAGCTTTCGCTGCGCCATAGCACTGCGGGCACCACCCCTTGCCTGCCGAGGGGTCCCGGAGTCTCCTGCTGCGGCTTTGGAGTTCTGTGCATCTCGCCTGCCACCCGGGATTTTCTTCTGCATTCCTCCTTGCCGATCCAGCCTGCTGCTCCCGGGGCATCCTGCTGAAGTTTTCTTCCGTCCCTTCCCGGCGTGGGAAAGCCCAGCATTCCCATGTGCTCCCCGAGCTCGCTCCGGAGCGCCCCTGCCAGCTGTGGCCGTCACTGCAGCAAAGGGGAAAGTGCCTGACAGCCCCGGCGGCTGTCACTGGGGTCTGATTTTCTGTTGGTTGTTACTGCCTTAGTTATTATTGTCTTTGCTTTGCCTTGTTGTACATATATATATAAATAAGTAAAGCTCTATTATTCCTATTTCTCATATATTTGCCTGAAAGCCCCTCATTTTCAAAATTATAATAGTTCGGGAGGAAGGGGGTTACATTTTTTCATTCCGGGGTGGGAGGGGGACTCCTGTCTTCTTTAGTAGACACCTGTCCAAACCAGGACAGTGTGGCAGCACCGAGGTAAAAGTTGGACTCGGTGGTCTTAGCCAACTCTTCTAATATACACAGTTTATTTTCTTCTATTTAATATCACCCAAGGTCGTCTTACTAGTGTGTTTTGCACTACAGTCACAGCATTTGTGATACATTATTGTACAAGAGTAGAAAATGACATATTTAAGTTTGTACCTTTTCAATTTGTTCTGGTTGCAGTAATTCACTTGGATCACTAAGATTTGGCCGGAATGCTTCAGGCTCCAGGTCTGTTTTGATATTTGTTGCCTGTTTTGAATTGATATCTTCTCTTGTTGTTATCTACAAAAAGAATAGCAAGAAAATAAGTATTTGCCGTCCTATTGGCAGACAAGGCAAACTTCACAGGCTTCAAATCATGCAGTTATTGATTATGCAAGTCCTTGGAAAGTTTAGAAATCCAGTAGATTTGATTTGACCGAGATTTCCACTGTATCCAATAGCAAGCTGGTACACGACTTAACTTACACAGACACCTACTCAGAGGAAAGCGACGGTTTTATGCTAAAACGACAAACAGTTCTTATACATAGCTGAAGGGCTTCAAATGCTTTTCAGAAGATACTTTAAAAAGTTCTTGCATTTTAATACGGACATAGCATTCTAAGTGTAATTAAAAAAAACAGAAAGAAAAGGAATTAAAACTTCAACACTGACATTTCTCAGTAGCTTCTGAATCAATAGTCGAAGTCTTAGAGTACTTAAGAAAATTTTCAGATATACAGTAGACATCTGGGAAGACTGCTGTCATATATTTTGAGCAAACCATTTGAATGGAGCCTTAGGAGTAGTGCTGCTCCATAAGCTGATCTGCTGGAGTACTTATGGGTACAAAGAAGAAAGAATTGAGAGGGTGGGGAAGGGAAAGCAATAATACTTAAGCTGCATAGTGAGCATTTGAGGTCTGGCAAAGATGTAGAAGAGTCCTGCAGTAGTTTAAAATACTTGACTTAACATATGTACCCTGCTGAGTAGAAATGGCAGACACCACAAAATCCCTCATCAGATATAGCTCACAACATCTTCTTATCCCAGTCACCATTCACTGGCACTTCCAAGTTAAAAGTGCCACATCTTGATAACTAGAATAGCTGTGATCCAAACAGATTTCCATCTATCTGGAAATCCAGCTGCAGGGATATTTAGAACTTGCTAGGGGAGCGTAAAATATGACAGAGGAGTAGGACAAAGTGAAGAAGTTAGTAAGATAAGCCACTGCGCAAGACTTATGAAAATGTTGAGAGAATTGCTGAAGAAAAAAGATATCTCAACAAGATTAAGTGCACATGAATAACTTATCAGCCGAAACCAAGTTTCACTGAAAGCCAGATTGTCCAAATTAAAACCTGAATCCTGAAAATTTCAAGAAAATACCTGCCAAATCCAGTTTGCCACATTCCTCATACTGTAAGCATACAGGACACAACTGCACTATTTTACAGTATCACCATGGTAAGCTTTGCCAAGCTTTTGTGAACTTGCTTAGTTAATTTAAAAAAAAGCCAAATCAAAGAAAACTCTGAAATACAGATAGGAATATTTAAACAAATACAGCCACCTGAGCCAAAAAAAAAAAAAGGACACTCCTTTCATCTCCCTCAAGAACTATGATAAAAGTTCCTATCACAAACTCTTGTTATTTAAAAATAGGCATATAAAAAGTCAACATATCAAAGTATATTCATGCAGTAACTCGATTACAGAATTAATTCTAAACCCAAGAAAAGGCGTGCTTAAATCGAATATCAAGCAAGAGAAAAGCTCAAGCCTTCCTTTTTTCAATGGAAGGTAACAAGAACTTCCAGTGTAGACTACGCACTAATTTCCATATCACAACAAAAAAGCAATTATCCATACAGCTTCATGTACAAAAAGATGACCTGCATGCTGCTTTACAGAGTATTATCTCTAAAATGTTATTTCAGAGTCCAAATATTTTCCACCTTAAATGCGTTTCATCCATCATAATACTGCTTCAGCTCCAGAGAAGTTCAGCATTGTTCAACTGTAGAGCAGAAAGCTTCTTCCCTTTGTTATACTTTAATTCTGATTAAACACCACCACGCAAAACACAAATAATTTGGATTCAAGTGGTGTGCGGAACTGAGTTTTTTGGTTTAGAGTTTTTGTGGATTGGGGTATTTTTTTGGTTGGATTTTTTTCCTTTTTTTTTTATTATTACAGTAAAGCAGTTTTCTTCTAGGAAGAACACTGCTTTGTAGAAGCCGTCAAAGAGTGTCTGTTCAAAAGAATCTCAGAGAAAACACCCTAGCTGCAAAATTTGCAGATTTATTTCCCACCAAAGTCGGACAGAGCAGACTGACCTATAATCCAATTCCAGGGGCTTCCAAGATTGGTAAATGTGACACAGACTACACCACATTTGAGACCACAACTCTCAAATGGCCTCAGAGCAGAGTTTATAGGCTGCAGCCCACCACATCAGATTTTTCTAGTCAGCCTAAACTTTGAGTTTTGGCATACCAGGTGAAAGGTATTTGGAAAGAGCTCCCACACTTCCAGAATATTAATACAGGGATTCTCCACCACCACTTGCCAAAAACAGAATAGATCCGTTCTCAAGCAGGAATAATTTTTTTTGCAAGATTTCAGACTTTCCTGTAACAGTGCAGCTTTTGGGTTCAAGGTTCATGCCCGTTATTGATCTATGTAATTTTACTACTTACAAAATATTTTAAAGCAATTACTGACTACTAAACAAACAGAAATAACAAAGCTAAGAAAATGTTTTCTTATGTGTAATTACCTAATAGGTAAAAATATCAGGATCAAATAAAAAAAAAAACAGAATAAAACATTTTAAATTTTCAGCAGCCAAGTACTAGAGAAAAACAAAATACTCAATGCTTCTAAGGAAATCTAAGCTATGCTTTCCATCAGTAAGGCATGTATGATGTGCACAGCAGTTAACAATTTTATAACTCTCAAAAAACTATGAAACACCTAAAGAGAATGCAAATATCAGTTTCAATCCATATCCAGAGACCATCAAAAATCCAAACTGCTTTCAAAGTACTGTTTTGTGTGTATGTGTATGACCTTTGCCATGTTGAACTGCCTCAGTTACCTGCTTTTATAATGGGAAAAATACTTACCTATTTCACAGAAGTTGTGAGGCTTCATACTTGCCATGTACTGTGAGATTCTTGATGAAAGATTCCTATATAAAATTAAACACCCATGCAACAAGGTTTTGGATTCTTCACCTGTTTTGCATTCTTTTTAGGGAAGCTTCTAACACAACACACCAGTCTAAAGTAGAAGTTAAAACACAACACTGCAAGTCAAGCAGTACTGAGAATAAATTGTCAAATTCTAACAGAAAATTCCTGTGTGAAAAAGGTGGAAGTAGTAATTCCATCATAAAATTACTGATTCCACCACAGAATTACACAATTAAATACCTCCAAAACAAAGGAATTTTCTGCTGGATCCTTGTAGTGCTGTAGACAAGACAAACCCACTGAGTGCAGGACTTGCCCTGATCCAAGACACTACAAAGAAAGATGTTTTAGTATCTGGAGATGGGGTTTAAACTACTGAAGAGGGCACCTGGAGACGTCTGCAGAGTGTGCGCAGTTCTTCGCTATTTAGAGCATCGATCCTGCGGTGATACTCAGCCACTGACACTACCTGAATATGGAGACAGGAAGACAATAATTCCACTGACAGTTGAAGAAAAGTAAAAAGGTACGAAAGAAAAAACTGGAGGAGAGTAATGAAGGGAAATTGCGCAATGACAACAAACAAACAGGAAGGGCCAAGAGATGTTTGTTTCTGCAAGGACGATGCACATGTAGGTGATTTTAGACATATGAGTAAACACAGCAAGATTACAAAATAAACACGGAGGGCACTAGCAGTCAGGTATCTCACTGATCTAGGATGAATACAGAACTGATATAGGAGTGCATAAAGTTTCCAGTATCAGGATGCTAAATTAAAAGTCAATCTGAGTCACATGCCTTAACCCAAACTCTTCAGCCCAAGGTCCTCTCAAACATTCTTTACGCTCAGATTAATGAATCCTGTGAACCTGGTTTGCTTTCCTAGATGAAGACTAGAAGCAAATCTCAGGCTTCTCAGTAAGCTCTAACTCTTGTGTCTGGCAGTGAAGATATAGTTAAAGACAATGTAGCAGGACTACAGTACCTGACAATATATTTATCCTGGACTTTCTATTCCCCTCCAAAGCTTCAGGAGTTGCTCATCTGTCAACACATTCACTTCAAATGGCATCTCCACTTTGGCAAGAGGTATATGGCCAGAAAGTCTTTAGTCAGAAAGCTCTAGAACATGCTGCTCTGGTGCAACAAGCTGGCTAAAGGACTACAACAGTCATTTTGATGTAACTAGAGCAAATAATGTGATTTTGAGAACAACTCAAAATCATCATTGATATGAAAGCATCTTAAAACAGCTGGTGGAGAGATTAAATGGATGTCCCATGTAGTAAGAGCATATTAAAAACTTCTAGAGCCTACCACAGTGCAAAGGAAGACAACCACAAGTCCAGCAGCTCCCCATCTACCTGTCCCTACTACAAGGAGTTTGGCCAGATACTCGCCACTGTCCTGAGTACAGAGCCCACAGTCATGCATGACTGGCTCTTGAGCAGCGATGGTTCACTCTACCCCATGCAACTGCAAGGCAAGGAAAAAGGAATACTTGTGACATCCAGCTTTATTACTGAATAATCCGTAATTACTAGCACTCAGTTTATTTCCATCATTTCTCTACTGTTCTCTTAAAACAGATCAAGAATATTGTAAATTGTATTGGCTTGTGCATTCTCAGAGTCAAATAGCTATATGTAAAGCTTTAACAGTATTCCACTCAAACATGTAAGTGATAGTGTAGTTTTATCCTTTTATTTGCTTTGACACTTCATTGCAAATTTACACTGTTCACACCAGCAACTTACAAACATAATCCTGAAAAGCAGTAATGTGAGGACCCTTTTGCCTTATTGCTTCTTTAAGCTACACCCTACTACATGTAAAGCAGTAGTTAACTTATAATACACCATAAATGTGTGGTTACTTTAGGAGATTCCTGAGAAAAAAATATCAAAATCCCTGACACCATTATATAGTTGTTTTTTCACATGGCGGAAATGTAGACAGTTTTACGGGCAATGCCATCTTGCCTTCAACCTCTCAAATGCATACTGTCATCATCCTGTGTCTGTGAATTGCTTATCAGCTTTTAAATGCAGAGATCGACCTTTTCATATGCCATAGAAAGGCCTTATTTTTCTTGTTTGAGAGAAACATGAATACCTATCAAAATATGTACAATATAATAGCTTCTTGGCATGCTGAACCTGTTGCATACTGTCACATTCCATTTGTTTTGAGAACAAAAGCCTGCATAATGGCAGAACATTGGTATGCAATGACAAACATCATAAATAGCACGTAATAGAACGTCAAACTAGCTACAGGAAAATTAAAGGAAAAGAGCCCACATTCTCACACCCAGTGCTTATTTTAAGTATACAGTCCATACTATGCATATAGTCCATACTAAGTATACAGTCCATAATAAGTTCCATGAGTAAACCATGAGACACTGTCTCAAGTTTATCCACTCATCACTGAACTAGGCTTCAAAAGATGATGTTAAGATACTTTGGCCCTTCAGATGCAGCACCAGGACTTCTATATAATGCTGTTGGGGTTTGACACTGGCTAGAAGCCAGGCACCCACAAAAAAAAAAATTTATTCTTTCTCATCTGCTACAGTTGACCAGAGGAGAGGGGAAAGAAAAAAACCCAAAATGCTCATGGGGATAAAGATTGGTAGAAAAACACTTCAAGGCAAAACAGGTTCAAAAGTTCAACAGTATAAAGAAAATTTATTATCAACAGAATTAAAAGATAATGAGAACTAAAATAAACCTTTAGAATACCTTTTCTTCCTAGTCCCACCCTCTTTCCCACCGGCTGTGCAAGGAGACAGAAACATGGGGTTTTGGTCAGTCTTTCACTTCCTAAAAATCTTTCTTCAGTACACTTAAGGAGAGGAGTTTCTTTCTTCTGCTGTGCTGTGGGATCCTTCCCATGGGAGATAATTCTCTGCAAACTCTTCCAGCATGGTTTAAACTTTCATGAATAACAGCCCCACCCAACCTGCTGTAACGTGAGTCCCTCCCACTGTGCAGTCTTCCCAAAACTGCACATCGTGGGTCATTTGGGTTCAGGGGGTTTAGTCTTTTAAGGAGAAGCTGTTCTAGTTTGAAAGCAAAGGCTCTCTTTATCTCTGGAAGAAACTGTCTTCTCTTTCTGAGTTCCTAACTAGATTACAGCTTTTCAGCATCCATGTGCTCCAGTGTGAGCACTTTTCCTCATGGGCTGCACGTGGATCTCTGCACGTCCCCATGCACTTCATGAATTACAGAAACAATTTGCTGTATTATAGTCCTCACCACGGCTTGTAAAAAAAATCTCAGCTCCTACGCCCAGAGCACCTCCTCCCTCTCCTTCTTTTCACTGACCTTGGTACCACCATGCTGGTTCTCCTCACGTCCTCACCTTTCCCTTCTCTCTGACTCAGAAGAAAATTGTTGTCCATAGGTATTATTGTTCTCAAGTTCTGTCAATTGAAAAGTTCTTATAGAGCTTCGCTGCACTGAAAAGTTTGATCCCATCTGTGCTCTGTGTCAGGGAATTGTTTGCCATGTTTTTGTCGCTGGCCATGTGGTCCCCGCCAGCCCTGGGATGGCCCCAGATTTGGGAGGGCCCCAGCAGCCACACCGGGATCGCCCCCAGCAGTCACCTCACCACCCCTCAGGAGAAGAAAGATAACATCCTGTGGTTTTTCTCCTTTCTTAACTATGTCACCAGAGAGGTGTTACCAACTTCTCTAATTGGGCTAGTAACCTGCCTATTGGCAAAGCCTTCAGCGACTGTCTCTGTGCTGGACAGAAGTTTCGAGCAGTTTTTCTCCCACCCACCAAAAGACTAGACTGCTTTTAAACTAACACAAATGCCTATGGTTTAGGCCAACGTGCTTTTTCGTTGCTTTGCAGTGGACAAGACTGTGTACTTTATTAAATGAGCTACAGAATCTCAAGGTCACATATGTGTAAGCTTCCTAGCAACTACCTTCAACTTCATTCAGGAATTGAGATACATCTTGCAAACAGACAGCATTTTCTCCCCACCAGGCTCAAGAGCACTGTTTTGAAATGTTAGTAGTAACATTGGAAGTTTATTCTTCTTTATAACCTGGTTTAATTCGCAGTCTGCTTATCCTATTTCCTCTTCCATCAAGATTTCTTATCCTCCTTCCTTGTAGTCTTATTAATCTTCTAGTCTACTTCAACAAGCTAAATAAACCAGTGTTTTCTTCCCTCTCCTGCTCCCATCAGTTGTCTGTTTTCCTATCATTCCAGGACCTACTTCTACCTCATTCTACCTGGAACTTTGATTCTCAACACAGAACTTAGTCTTTCATACAGTATGAGAAATACCAGAAAGTAAGACATTTCATTAATAAAAGGTAGATGCAGAAATTCATCATACTGAACTGTAGTTTTCCGTATGATATGCTTCTTTGTAACAAAATTCTTTCATTAAATTAAGTGAAGGTCTACCTATATGACTTTGCTATGTGCTTTATTCACTATGCTCTCTTTACTGTACCATATCAGCATCTGGTTTACTTGATAACCAAAGCTAATTTTTGAGGATCAGGAAGTGTTCCTGAAGGACAGACACTCTGTTCTCCCTCTAGTTGTTTTCTGCTTTAAAAAGAAGGAGGAGAGAGAAACAGCTAAACCTCTTATGGTTAATTTGGGATAGAGCAAAACAAATAATGTGTATAGCCTGGATTGTTAGTGTGCTTCAGGGTGAAAAGGGTTCTGGTTTGGGACTTGAAATTGTCTGTTGCAAATGATACAACACTGGGAGGAGCTGCTGACTCCCTTGAAAGCAGGGAGGCCTTGCAGAGAGACCTCGACAAATCAAAGGACTGGGCATCACCAACCACATGAAGTTCAGCAAGGGACAGTGCCAGATTCTGCACCTGGGATGCAGCAACCCAGGATGGATAGACCGGGGAATAAGATGCCACAAAGTAGTGTCATGGAAAGAGACCGGGGGGGCCTGGATGACGGAAAGTTGGATATGAATCAGCAGCGCCCTGGCAGCCAGGAGGGCCCACTGTGTCCTGGGGGGCATCAGGCACAGCATCACCAGCTGGGCAAGGGAGGGGATTGCCCTGCTCTGCTCTGCACTAGGGTGCTCTTCAAGTCCTGGAGTTTTGGGCACCACAATATAAGAAAGGTATGAAGCTCTTCGAGAGTGCACAAAGGAGGGCAACAAAGATGGTGAAGTGCCTTGAGGAGAAGCCGTATGAGGAGTGGCTGAAGTCACTTGATCTGTTCAGACTGGAGAACAGAAGACTGAGGAGACATCTCATTGCAGTTACAGCTTCCTCATGAGGGAAAGAGGAGGGGCAGACACTGATCCCTTCTTTGTGATGATCAGCAATAGGACCTGTGGGAATGGCCTGAAGCTCTGTCAGGAGAGGTTTAGCTTTGATATCAGAAAAAGGTGGATATCAGGGGGTAGCCAGACACTGAAACAGGCTCCCCAAGGAACTGGTCACAATACCAAGCCTGACAGAGTTCAAGAAGTGTTTGGACAATGTTTTCAGGCACATGGTGTGACTTTTGGGGATGGTGCTGTGCAGGGTCAGAAGCTGTGATGCCATCTGGATTTTTGCATTTTTTCTTCTATATATTTTCTGTATTTTTTGCACATATATTTGTAGCTCTATAGTCAATTATTGTAGCTTCACTTCAGTATTTCCTAGGCAGAAAGGCACAACAAATTCCAGGACCCCTATGTTATCCTGGCTCTCTGTAGAAACCAAAGTTGAAATCAGCTCCTCAAGACAGTTTTATATACAGGTTCTAGTCCTCATCTGAAGTGGGAGAGATTTAGAAGGTGCTAGGGCTGGCGGGGATTACTTCACTGGGCGTGCTGCTAATTGGAGAGCTCTTGTCAGATATGCTAATTTGCAGAATCTATAAAAATTGTACCCATGCCACATGGGGGTGCATCTTCAGCATTTTCTACCTGACTAACTGTGCACATAAGGATCCTTATATAAATGTACCTCTTTTTATCACCCTGTGTCTGGCTCATATTTCTAGGACCAGAGAAAAAGGCATCAGTTGGATTTGCTGATCCTTGTGGGCCCTTTCCAACTCAGCTTATTCTGTGATTCCAAGTTTGAAAAGACATGGAATACATCATCAGAGATCTCATACTACCTTCTGTATTCATATTAGCAGCATTGATGAAAAACCATGGGGTGAATAGTATGACTCATGGCATGACTCTTTTAAGTTTGACTCTCCACGCCATGCATATGAAAGTTAACCACTTAGCTGAACACCCAACAGTTTTAGTATTTAATGAAGTAAGTAGAGGGTTTGCATACTAATGATTCAAACAATCCAAAAGCCAAGAAAGTTACTTTTGGAGAAACTCAGGTTTCTAAACTTTGTTTTTCTGAAAATATGTCAAAAGTACCTAATTTTTACAAGCTATGCTGGCCACTTGCAGTGAATGAAGCTGAAGACAAAATTCCAGATATAGAACAGTTTTCATCCTTCCAAAACACACATGAAACTGCAGTTAAAAGTTGTTTAATGTATGATCAGCCCCTTTGGCCACTGCTCACATCACCTGCTACAGGCAGATGTTAAAAAAGCTTTTTACATCAGTGAGGGATTCCTCAGTTTAACAAAGCCACAAGTGATACACCCCATTAATGCCTGTTTGCTAACAGGGAGGAGGTTTAATTTCTGCCCTCGAAACAAATACACTTGAACTTTCAGAGCTAACAAGGAACTGAAACTGTCTCCATCGAGAGAAAGGGAGGGTCTTATCAGAGCTGAAGAGTGCTTCTGAAAGATAAGAACAGATAAGGCTTAACTGTATAAAAGGCTCTCTTAAATGTAAGTTATCTACAGCCTCGTTACCAACTCTGAACGTGACATAAAAAAACAAGTATTAAGAAAGAACACAAGCTAAACAATTTTACTTTGAAACTATATACATAGGTGTAAACTCAGGTGAACTGTAAACTTCATGAACATTAATTCTTCGTGATTCAAAAATATTCCAGGATATTTAACTGAAGAAAAAGAAAGCCAATGTAATTTTATTAGGCCACTTAAAAAGTTACTTCAAAATACCTTCCAATAAAAAGGTGTCTATGTGAACTGAAAGCTGCTATGAATATTTTAAAAGAAAACACTAACTTTATTTTTCAGACAAATTTAGTTTCCTCCCAAAAATATTAGAATGCTTGAGATAAGACAGTATTGAAGAAGCACTCTGCTCCATCACATCAAATGATTATTTGTGACATATTAATTACATCATAATAATGCATTAATTCATGGGGTTTATCACACCAGATAAACACTTCTAAGGTATCATTTGAAAAAATCCCAAACCCTTAGACTAATTTAATTTGATTCATTTTTAAAGCATGTGGCTGCAAAGCTATTCATATTCTGAGTGGTTTTCAGTCAATTCAGCTCCCTATCACTCCAGTATGACAAAGAAGAGAAGGCATGACAGCTGGCCATTTTATGCAGAGAAGGACCGTAGAATGACAGCAGTCCGCTGGTTTGGCTGGCAGCATGGTTATTTCTCTAATATTTTTAGAGCTGTCCCTCTCCAAATGCACACCAGGGTGTTTTCCAGGGCAGGGACAGAAATGCTGAGTAGGTCACATGACAGCAGCATTCTCCCTGTGACCAGTATTGTCCCCAGAGCTTTGCAGGACGAGCTGGTAAATATCTGCCTCAAAGTGCTCTAAGCCCACAGCAACTGTACCAAGCTGTAATTAACATACACTGAAGATAAACTGAAGTATCTGCAATAACCAGAATAAATGAACTTGAAAAGAATGCAATCAAAGCCTGACGCACACCAAGTGTTACATCAAGTCTGTAGCCCTTAATAACAAGCTATTTTTTTCAAGATATGAGAAAACACTCATATGAGAGATACGATAATGCCAGCAAGATAACTAAATTTAACATGCAAAACATTAAACAGTTTAGGATGTTTGTGCAAAGAGCTAAGATTTAAGAAAATTACTTTCTTAAAGAGGCAGGTCATACAGCTTTACTCATTTTGTCCAAATAAAAAAAGATCTGTAGCAACATGACCAATAAAACCCAGCTTCCTTGCAAAATTATTTAAGGAAGTTTCAGCACTAGCAAGCAGAGACACCAGAGGTTCAGCTGCTGAAACCACAGCATCTGGTGCTTGAGCTCAAGCTGACGCTCCAGGAGAAGGCAGACGGAACAAGGTTACACCTCAGTTCTGATACTGCCCTGCAAAGATCCTCTCAGATATGACAAGAAAGCATTACACAGGCTTAGAAGTAACTGAGTCTCAGCCCAGTATGAAAACGTCTGTCTCCTAATTTAAGCAGAAAAACGTTCAATTAAGGATCAACTTCAGATTCCAGAGATCATTAAAAGCATACAGGAAAAATGTAAGCCTTTACTACTCATTTGCTTTCTTTCAACTTATAATCAACCTTTTCGAAAATTCCTCTGCTACTCTGGCTGCCTTTGTCAAAGTAGNCTTTGCTTTTTTATTACTAAAAATATATCATCAGCGCACTCTAATGATTACTCTAAAAACTTAATATGGAAAGCTGATTTTAAAAATATTTCAGTAGTACTACTGAATTGATGCAACCTTGCAATTCTGACATCCACAGAGAAGTACTAAATCCTCATCTTTCACATGTAAGCCCCTATTATTAAACCTTCATAATAGCCAAAGGAATACAGGCATTAGCTTACCAAATAAAGTTAACCAGTAACTCAAAACGTCAGAAGTTGTGCAAGTCTCAAATAATTCAAGCTATTAAAACCAACACTTCAATTCTCTTTGCATGTTAATAACTTGAGAATATAAAAGCCAAAGATCAGTTTTCACTGGTTTTGTCCCTTTTGGCTATGCAGCCTATCCAAGCCATGCAAAGCACAGACAAGCATTCCCAAAGAAGGCAATCCACCTTTTGTTCTCTTGCATTGTCTGATGTCTTTTGTCTGAAATGCTTTGACAGGAAGAATCATTGCCTGCATTTCTGACATTCTAGAAACTTACTGGCATCTCCTGTATTGCTATAAAATAAAGAGACACAGTAAACACCAAACATTTACTAAAATGTGGGAGGCTGACATTACTGGCTTTTTGAAGGGGGAGTATAACACACCAGTTAGTCACCAAAATTTTGATTCCTTATCCTGGGAAAGTACCAAACCCCTTCAATGCTCAGCCCAAACTAACTGTATCATCAGGAGAGTAACAAAGGCCCTTCAGGTAAATAATCTAGGGCAAGTTAGTTGCTTCAAGCTAGCATTTTTGTATCATTTCATTTAGTCCAGCAACTGTTATTTCATGTCAGATGAGTTATCATCCAAATTCAGAACAACCACCGAAGAGAGATTTCAGTCAGAAACCTGTACACTTTATACGCTGCCACTCTCCTTAATATTCTTTCCACTATCTTGCATAACAGAAGTAATTATACCAATATGCCTTCCTCCCTTCCTGTAAAAACATTACATTTGCACATTACGTTTATGAACATTTATTGAAGAAAAAACCCAGCTTCAAGAACAGAGCTTGTCTTATCAACAGAGCAACATTTTTAAAATATCCCCATCTCTAGATACTTC
>VYZQ01000094.1:7111-23869 GCA_013400655.1 Mystacornis crossleyi
CTTTTTTAATGGGTATTCTGTATGAATAAGCAATTATATTTTCTATTAAACAATTTCAGTGTAATTGAATTAGCAGTTATAATATTGCTCGGGCAAGCAGAAGCTTTCCTAGGGAAAAATTAAGTGATATTGGGTAATTCAAATTAATTTATAAGCCTGAAAAATGTAACCATTAAACAGAATTGTTCACCCTCCCCAAAAAATTACAATTAATGAGCATATTGTTTCAATGCATAAGTTTCCTAACAATTTGCTTTTTGGTCATAATGGCTTTTTCCCAGTTCATTATAAAAACCTGTCTATTATAATGAAAATTTCATAGGCTGTTTTCTTTGACAAAGCGGGTTGCAAGTTTAAACAAAGATAGCCTGCAGATTACTTTCACGATAAGGAGTCACCTTAGAATTACATTTTAATAAATCATTGACAATAAATCTTCTGTATTACAGCACTAGGGTTTAGAGAGGGAGGAAAAAAGGCAAATACAGAGAAAACGATCAATGAAAATCCCCTCCTGCCAATATGAGAATAGATTGACCAACTCTAATGTAAAGTTTGCTACACACATGAAATGAAAGCTCAGAAAGCTTTAGAAAGATGCAAAGCAAACAGTAATAAAGTCTGTACACAGATGCAGATTTAATTAACATATTAATTTATTAATATTCACCTAACAGCCTTTTGCAAATGGTCTGTATTCAGGGCAGAAGCCACTGAATATTTAAACAAGCTAACAGACACTGATTTGGGAATATTTTCATTAATAAAATGCCAAACACATAATTCTGGTTCCTGAGATTACATATTATTCACAAGCAGCTCAAAAACTGACAAGGACTTCTATTTGAGATTCGCAAAATGTTACATGGGGTTGAGCACAGGCAGTGCCTTGCCTGAAGACTTTTTAAACTGGTTTAGTCATCCAAACAGGAAGAAAAATTCCTGTATTTTCACCGGGAACAAGAGGTCTTAAGGCCGGGAGCATCTGTGCTACGTGAAATATTTCTTGCCATATTAACAAATATCACAAAATACACCTTAGTTGTACCCGTTTTTGCACAGCTACGCAGACAAAACTTTCAGAGGCTCATAATTCAGCAGGGGTGGAGAGAAGAAATCTAAAATAAACTACCCAGACAGAAGACTTCTGAAGGTGTTGTGCAACACTTGGATGGTTTTCTGAAACGAATTACAACAAAATCTATCAACGTCACCCACCAGCTTTTCCAACCAGGGTATCGCGGAAGTAAAAGGCAAAAACTAGAATAGGTAAATTTCTAATTCTTGATTAAGCAGAATCCAGAATAAACCCCATGCCTGTGCCTTGAGTCTGTGGGTTACTTCCACTGGAAAAGTTTATCCCCTCTGCCCGGCCTGTTATTTTGTATGTAATGTAATGCTTCTCGAGAATATCAATCTTCAAAAGTATACTGATGTTTTATAGCTGCTCCTGTTTTGCAATACAAATGATATAATTACTTGTTCCTCGCTGGAGGGGGTCCAGTTCTTTTAGTTCATTTTTTAAATGCAAATCTTATTAAGCATTTTATCCTAAAATGTTTACTGCAAAAAGGGCAGTGTGATCTCAGACAAAGATGGACAACATCCCTCCAAAAATAAATACCAGGCAAGGAATGAAACCTGAATTAAAGCAGCATACCAAAATCTGAATTGATCACTTACTGAAATATGTTAACATGATGTAATGGGCAACTACTAAAATCAGATGTACAGTAATATTCCATGAATCACTGCTAGCTAGCCCACAACGAAAAAAGACATAATAAAGAGCTCTGCTCACCGAAAATCTCAACTTTCATAATAGCTCTGAAATGTTCTGTTTATATAGTATAACAAATTTCTCACCACCTACAGCTTCCCATTTGTTACTGTGGACAGACTGCAAACTTTCGTGCAGTGGCCAGCGAAGCATTAACTCGTTCCTGTGAGTAACTGCTCGCTCGTTTGGGCTCACCAGCGACACCCTAATCTTGAGCTGGAGACCACAACCACTCAGAAATTCTTGGCAGCGTCTGAGCTTGAAATTAGATTCTCCTGGCCCAAAAGAACAAGCCCTTACTATTCAACTTAAAGCAGATTGGGCATGAGTTGTGCCCTGTGAGACATGACAAATGACTGAACAGTTCTGCTTCCATCCATTAGAGGTCAGTGGTATTTGTAAGCCAGCCAACTCATTACAGAGCTGCAGAAGAGGGATTAATTAGTGTCCTAGCTTAGCTTCAATTATGGAACAATCCATATTCAAATCGTCTATTGAATATGGTGGCCGCCATATGAGGATTCTGGAAAATGTAGAGAAAATGATGGCATTGCACGGAGGGGGCAAAGCCCCCTGCAGTTCAACGCCATTGACGGAGAAGGTAATGACATCCATCCTGTGTCCCTCACACGCTCTCAGGTCAGCAGGATGTCAGTGTCCTCTCCAGCTCCTCTGCTGGGAGAGGCACATCTATCCCTTTGTGGGAGAGAACTGGGCCACTGCTGCCCTGATTTTTCCAGAAGCAGTCCTGGAAATGTCAAAAGGAGAAAGTCTGTTCTCCCCTATTTCTCCTAACACGGGGAATAGCACAGTGACCAACCAGGATTGAGTGGGGAATGGAAGGTTCCTGTATAACCAAATCTGTCCAAAAATGGTTCTCAAAGGCAGAGTTTTCAGCCTGTGTAACTAGCTCATAAATTGGTCTGTAATTATCCGGGGCTCATTGTCACCACACTAATAACATCTGAAGTTCTTCAGAAACCACAGCTGTCTATTTCTTCCAGTTATTAGTAGATTTAAATATTTGAAACCAAAATATATAGGAAAGTCATAAATAACACGCATCCTTTCCCTAGGCAGATCTTTAAGACACTTTAATGCATAAAAGCAATATGACATTTTAAAAGTTTGTGAATTTCTTGAAAGAAAGCTGCAAAATTGGCCTGACAGATCCTTAATCCATTTATTCAGAGTGAAAATCTAACATTTCTATTTGAAAAAGGAGAGCAGAAATTATCAATTCCCTATATGAACAGTGTGGAGAAACCAGTGGAATATCCAAAGCTAGGTTCTGATCCCAAGTTGTGTAGCTGTCTATCTGGGATAGACTGATTTTAGTAATTATTTCAGATTTTCTATAAAGAAAATTTTGATAAGAGCTTTAGGCCTCCTATCAGCATTGTGACCACACAGGATCATTCTCCGTGAAATTTTTTGTTTGCTTACTTCTTCATTGTACTTCTTCACTTGTCAGGAATCCTGCAGTAACACCAGCTTAACAAACTTCTTGAAGCAATTACCTGTGGGTTGAAAGCCCTAGGCCAGAACTAAAAACAGTGCACCTAAACCAGGTCTTAATCAGCCAAGGGCAGTGTCACATCCTGAAAAAACATCATTTATTGCCTTCAAGGAATATCTAACAGCAAAAGCTATACCCTGGGAGTTTGGCATTATAGCAAAAATAAATATGCAATAGGATTGGCATCTTATTAGAAAGTCTTGGGGTTTTAATTAGGATTTCAGAAGATTTTGGGCCTATTTACACTGTATTCTATTGTCCTCTACAGGTGGAAGAACATGAAGGGACAGAATTTGGCTCCCCTACAAGGCTCAACCCCCAATTATGTTATTACTCATAGCATGAATGAGCTGACCTACAATATATGTGAATTTGAATGCTCTTGACCTGTGCAAAACTCAGAAAATTATTATTTGTCTTAAAATTCTCTCTCTGAAATTCAAACATTGTCTCCCTACTTCACATTTTGTTACTGGACAAATTTGCTCCAAACCAAAACTATCAGGCTCAGCAGAAAAAGTAACCCTTATAAAAATTGATTTAATGGTTTAGCCTTAGAACTCTTCTGACTAAAAATGTCTTCATTTCAGCAAAAACTTATGGATAGCAAAGGAGATGGTGAACAAAGAATGTCCAACTCATCGCTGTAGAACAGGAACTCTTCTAAACTCTTCATTTTCACAGGACTGAGTGGTGCCTGCTAAATCCCCTGCTTTATGCAGCCTGCTCCCATGGCATGGTGGTACT
The DNA here is from genome assembly GCA_013400655.1 of Mystacornis crossleyi. Taxonomy (NCBI): domain Eukaryota; kingdom Metazoa; phylum Chordata; class Aves; order Passeriformes; family Timaliidae; genus Mystacornis; species Mystacornis crossleyi. The sequence continues at coordinate 11,158 of VYZQ01000094.1, forward strand.
TCCTGTTCTATGTTAAGACATCTTGGAGTCATCTGCATAATTAACAAAAATTAAAAGGAGGGGGATGCTATGCTCTTAGTTATAGAAAATAACTTGAGAAGGCTGAAAAAACTGAGAAAAAATATCCCATGCTGTGGCCTTTTTTTTTCTTTTTTTCCATGAAAGAAGTATGACACTGCAAATATCACGGAGCTTTGGGTCATGAGAGTTTTCTGTGGACAGAGACTGGATTTCAGCCTCAAGGCACTGCATCTGATAGCCCATCCCCTTGTATCTGCTCTATTAAAAACCACCCCACGGACAAATCATGATCCTAAGACTTAGTTGAAAGTATCCTCAAACCTTTCACCCTTTTTGTACTCACAAAGTAATCTAAACCCAGCACATTAAGAGAGACATCAAAGAGTCCCCACTGTTTTTTGTAGGTGCAGCTTCTGAGTCTCTCCCTTCCTACTTTAGAGATAAGCCATGCAAAGACTTCACTCTGGCCTTTTGCCCCGTAAAGAGTTTTTTACTGAAATGTGTGTTGCAGTAGAAAGATAAATAGTCAGAGTTACAGAAATCAATACAGCAAAATTCAATAAATAACAACAAACATCTACTGGACAAGACCTAAACTTTCACTATGAAAGAAGTTGTTTTACTTTCCTACACTTGTACAATATAGACACTTCTTCTGCGCCTTCGTATTCTTAAAGAATATAACATTTGATTTTAAAGACTAGGGCAAAACGTGAGCTATATGTTCCATCACCATCACTGTTTAAGAGACCTTTGAAACCAGAACCAGAAACTCAAATGATATTAAACTCCATCACACGTATAAATTTAGATCTCAAATTCACTTTAAACTATGGATGCAAGATACAAAATACAGATCCAGATCTCATTAGCCTTAAGGTCTGCAGCTATCTGAATCTGACATTTTGACTTGGAGCCATTTCTACTAGGAATCAGAAAAAAAAAAATCTCATTTTCCATTTAGTCATTCCCAGCATGTTTTGCTTACGATTTTTTTTTCACTCTGTCCCTGCACTAAGAAGCCATTGAACCATCTGTAGTATTGAGATAATAATTTTCTTAGCTATAACTATATAATTCCACTAATGAGAGCTACTTGAGAGTCTGCTATCATCCATTTCCAAAGATGTTATTATAGTTTGATCTTTTGCATATGCAGGCATCACTCCACCTTATAGATGTGGCTAAATGGATAAGAAACCACTTTTTAAAGAAACACTGTGCTGGAGCAATGTACATATTGCAAATGCAAATGGCATAACTAACGAGAAATACCATTTTAGAGAGTCTGAAACTGTTTAACAGAGAGACAGAATTCAGGCAGAAGTTTTGGCTATAAGAAAATAATTTTAAAATAGCCCGTAAAAGTTAAAAAATATTTTGCTTTAAAATATTTCAACCTATAGTTTACAAATTGAATTTTCACTTTAAAATCCACAAACTGTTACTATTTATTATAAGAATTTGAAGAGGTAAATTTTATTTTAAAAGAGAAATTACAGGTTACATGTCTCTTGAATTTTTTTCTTTATAGTAGGAAAGCTCAAATAGAATTCTCTTTGGTAATTAACCATCATTTATTTCCATTTTTCAACCGAGATTGTGAACAAAAAGAACACCTTTAGACCACACCCACCCAAAAAGTGGACATTACTAATCACAGCAACAAATCAGATTCTCCAAAGGGCCAGACCTTACATTTAGTTTATGGGAGTCTCTAAGAACTTAATATGATCTCGGGCCGCAGGATCAAGATAATTTTCCAGCTGGTAGCTGGACAATCTTCTGATGTAGCTTTCACACTGGCTTTTCCAGGATTTGCACAGTGCAGAAAGAAGGAGATGCAAGAATCTGCTTTGCAGCCTCCATGGAAGGGTCCCGGTGCCAGCACTCTACATCGAGCTCACGCTCAGCAGCTTCTCAAACAGAAATTACGTGCTCCACGTAAGAGACTCCTGACAGCCCTTCATACCATGACCTGCCTGAGCCCCTCATGAGCACACAGCCCCTGCTGCCACAGCAGCCTCTCCGTTCACGGCTGAAGCCCTCCAGCACAGAAGTGCCTTCTTAAATGGAGAGCGCGGCTTGAAAACGCATTCCTCAGTGTGCTGATGAAAAATGAACATGGGAATAAAGGAATTCCTGTTCTTTCCTTGTACGCAAGGCTCTCCCTGCGAAAATCAATCCGTGCCATTTTGGAACAGTGTCACTAATGAAATTACCATAATCAAGAGCTGCAAAGGCATTGATTACAAAACACTAAGCTAATAACAGCCTTGAACGAGATTCTGATGTCACTGAAGACTTACAGAATCTGGCCAAGATTTCTCTGTCTATCATCAAATAATCCCACTGAAAAGCTAAATTTGTCCAACTATAAGTAGATGATAAATCCAAGGTCATGGTTCTACAAGACACACTGGCCCCCAATAACATAAAATGTTGTGCTCTCCAGACCCTGAGAGAACTTGTCTTGCTAGTTAAGATACATTCAAAAAATCATCCCAGTATTCTTCATGCCAGATCATCTATCCTCTGCTCTGCAACCAGCATGAAGCACAAACCTGGTGATGCTTAGGTTTTAACTTTTATATTTTTCAAATCCTCTACTGCCTGGTGCATAACTCTGAAGTTTCGTGTGGCCTGTTAGCTGCTGTTCTCTCCTCTTATACTGGTTTGGACATAACAAACCCTCTCTAGGTTGGCTCTTCAAGGACACCAGGCCCCAAAATGTGTAAACTAAAGCCACTGAAGGTGGGGAGGGGGGGGTGGTGAAACTTGGAATAGTTGCATCATTAACTGAGGTTGGAACTGAAGAATTAACCCTGATATGGAAATGGACCAAACCCAAACTTATGAAAGTGTGAAGAACCCATGACCCAGGGTCCATCTTGGGTGTAACCTTTTGACTGCCCCGGGTGTGCCTTTGAAGGCCCTTTAAATAAATCCCTACTTTTACTCTCTTATTCCTGTCTAGTCTGTTTTTAGGTGGCCACCTCAAGGCATCACTGGTAGCTCTCATTATCCTACCAGAAATAGCCCTAATCACAGTTTTGTGATGGATCCAGAGCAAGTCTTTACAGACAGACAGCTCAAAGATGCACACAGGCAGTACGGATGACGATGGAACTACGACTTCATTCACCTTGCTGAGATGATGTATGATGCTAAATTAAAAAAAAAAAAAATCTTATTTGGATTATGTCCAAATCACCCCGTATTGGCTTTGTATGGCAAAGTTCTGGTAGTTGAGGGGCTACAGGGATGGTTTTTTTGAGAAGCTGCCAGAAGCTTCCCCTGTGTCCAGCAGTGCCAACGCCAGATGACTCCAAGCCGGACCCACCCCTGGGCAAGGCTGAGCCCACCAGTGACAGCAACAGCACCTCTGGGCTAACAGATTTAACAAGAGGGGAAAATCCTGCACAACAGCAACTGTACCTGGAGGGAGGAGTGAGAATAGGTGAGAGCAACAGCTCTGCAGATACCCAGGTCGGTGAGGAAGGAGAGGCAGGAGACGCTCCAGGTGCTGAAGCAGAGATTCCTTTGCAGCCTTTGGTGCAAACCGTGGGGAGCCACAGGGATGCAGAGATCCACTCACAGCCCGTGGTGGGTGCTGGAGCAGGTGGGTGACCAAAGGAGGCTGTGACCCTGTGGGAAGCCTGTGCAGGAGCAGGGTCCTGGCAGGACCGATGACCCCAAGGAGAGAGGAGCCCACACTGGAGCAGGTTTGCTGGTGGGACGTGTGGCCCCATGCAGGATCCGTGGCCCCACACAGGAGCAGTGTGTTCCTGAAGGACTGCATACCATGGGAGGGGCCCATGCTGGAGAGGGGCAGGGTGTGAGGAGCCATCCCTCTGAGGAAGAAGGAGAAGCAAAGACCATGTGTGGTGAACTGACCACAGGCTCCATTTCCTGTCCTGCTGTGCCGCTGTCGGGGAGGAGGAGCAGAAAGTTTGTTTCCGTATGCATCTCCTAAATTTACCTGTCAGGTGCCTGATAAATTCTACAGTGTCAGTAAATGTGCATGTCATTACAGATGCAATGTTTTTGCCCAGCACACTTAAAAACATCACAGATTCAACATGTTTCACTGTTATCACGAATTTCAGAGGTCCAAAATGCCTAATTCAGCATTCCTTTATTGTTTAGCTATTTTCATACTGTGAACTCATAACAAGTAGCACAGCTGAGGCCCCTCATCCCCACATCTCGGGGCCATATTGGTAAGAGCTGTACCCCAGTTACCCTAATTTAAAGCCAATCCACATCCATTGTATGTGGATTCACTTGAAGGACCACGACTGGATCAGGCAAAGCAAATAAAATGGAGTACGTAATTAAGAGAAGGATGCATTAAATGAGACCCTACAGGTATTTTCCATCTCCAACAGCTAAGAGTCACTCCCTTTTTCCCCCCAATAAGATCTGAGGCAATAAAAAAATCTCCAAAGACCTCCCTCTTTCACTAATGTCCAAAATGGTCTTTGTTTGCGTAGAAACAACGTAGAAAGATATAAAAATAGGTTTAAATTAGCATATTGCCAAATTGGTCTACTGTAACAAGTGCTTTGAAGTCTGGCATGCTGACTGATTCCCCACAGGAAGTTGAGTACTCTGAAAACAATTAAGAACAAAAAAGGGGCGGGAGGGAGGAGAGAGGGAGCAGGCAAGTACAGTAGTTAAATTAAGCAAAGTGAGCCTTGGAATAGTCAAGGGACTAAACAAGCCATCAAATCAACTAATAACAGCTCCTCTTTAGCAGCAGAGATAGAAAACACCAACTGGATTTTTAGAAGCAGAGACATTAAGGTTTGAAAAAGCAGAATGACAGAAGTTTAAATTAAATAAATGAAAATTACTTCGGAATATAATAGAAGGTAATAAGGCACCAAAACTGCCAGTAGTTTAGTAGCTAATCCTGTGCTCTAAAATTGATCCTAATGTAAAAGCATTGTGCAATTTAAAAGTAATGAACATAATAATCCCTGCCATTTTACATAATAAATAAATCTTAACTATGTTTCCCGTTTGTATAAAGCCCAGTGAAACGATGGTTTTAGATGGTAAAAAAATCCAAATGTTTGTTTCACAAGGATATTACAGTGATTCAGTGAAATATATTTTGAGGGAGAAGGTTAAAATATATTTTACAGGCAGTACTGAGTAAACATAACTATATCTGAAAAACCACACATGCCACGAAAAGACAGACCTCTCAGATTTTACTACAGCCATTTTACACTGTGGAATACCTTCTCTAAAACTTTTGGTCTACACTGAAATGCACAACCACGTGCTGAAAGACGGTTTCTGTTATTATCAACATTAAAGTTATGGTAGCGTGCAGGGGAATTACTCTACAATTAGGAATATTATCTGTCCCAAAGACCCCGGGATACAGGGGAGGAAAACAGGTAAAGGTTTCTCCATCTGTGTTGTGCTAAACAGGAACGAGGAGCGGAGAAGGGCACAGGCCTGCTCCGGTTAAGCAGTGAATCTCCAGGTAACTGAGGTCCCGCATTGCTGGTCTGAGGGAACTGGTCTGAGGCTGTGGATCAGCTGGGACCTGAACCTACATCCTCGTCTTCCCCAGGCACGGCTTTGCACAAGCTCATCAGAACTCTGCTCCTCTGGACACTCTCTCCAGGTCTTCCCTACAGGAGCTCCTGTACCTCCATGGGGAGGCAGCCAGGAGGGATTACAGGGAATGCAGCTCTCCGTCTCACAGCAGGACAGCTCAAACAAGCAAGACACAGCCTTAAGCCTCAAAAAATCTTCCGCCTCCCACCTTCTGCTCACTGCTTTATACACACAGAGCAGTGCCTCTGTATTTTGGTCATCTCCACTACAACTGCTGGGAAAAGGCAATCCTATTTTTTAAAAACTTTGGTAACTAACTTTTGATAACAAGGCTTCAGTAATTAATGCTTCTGGTTGCCGATGGAAGTGTGAAGACTCCACCCTTGGAGATGTTCAAGTCGGGGCTGGACGAGGCCCTGAGCTGGTTCAATTTCCCCTTTTCTCCCTTGCAACTTGGAGCCTGTTCCGTATGGGAGAACTCCAAACCCTGGGTTTGTAGGACAAGGCAGGAGACCCATGCTGACCTCAACAGCCTAAAGAATCACCTTTATTGTACAGTAACTGTTCCTCCAGAATGCGTTATTACGGGTGCTGCTATAGAAGATCAGTAAGCATTATCCTGTCAGAATAGCATCTCTGAGAAAATCCAGCAGCCCTGAATACTGATTCGTGGTACTGCATTCCCAAATTTAGTAACCAAGGAAAAGCTGGAGCGCTTGATACCGACATTCACACTTCTGGCCAAAGGAACGTGCATCGCAAAGAGTAACTTGAAGTGGGAGAGCTGCAGAACTCTCAGAAGGGATTTTTGCACAAACCTTACTATATTTTAGTTCATCTTTGGGCTCTCTAACCACTGCGTAGACTGGAAAACAGCAGTATTATAAAATGAAAGAAAACTAAGTAGTGCATCTCTGTAAGTAAAACAACATCGTCTAGAAAAGCTAAATGAGAGGGAAACCTGCTCAAGGTGAGGCTGGAAAAGATTATGGAGATGAAATTTTGTCTTACGGATGAGACTCCACTCAAACTTCTTTTGGCTCCCTATATATCAAGAACCTTCATCATTTTGAAGAGCATCCTCCAAATTTCACGCCTTACCTCAAGTTTTCCTGGTCATCTTGGGACCACCTTTTCAGCAAGTTCTCAGGGTTTTGTCACAGACAGTCACCAGGTGAGGAGAAAGCAGCAGGGTGTGAACCACGGTTCTGTGAGGTTTGGTGGAAGACATCTGAAAACAGAGTGAGTATCCTACAGACTCTCACTACTCAGGTCAAAAGCCACCCCATGAATCTGACTGTGTCCCCTTCAAGCTTTAAAATCAACTCAGCTGGAACTTAGACAGTATGAATCATCAGCACTTGCTAATATTCATTTTATTGATTGTTCTCGCCTTTTTATTATTTCCTCTTCTTTTTTAATGATGCATTATTCTACTATATTATGTATGATTCTTTTATATTATATATTAATATTACAGTACCACCTATAGCAACAAATTAAAATTGCAGCTTACAGCAGAAACATGATCCTGTTACAGAAGGTTCTGTACAAATCTCACCGTTAAGAAGATATAGTCACTTGCTCAAAACTCCCAAAAAAGGAAGGTGACAGAAACAAAATCAAAGCAAAAAGAAGTGGCCCAGCTTGTGTCTCATGTCCAAAGTAGAAGTTTCCCAATTCCAAGTCCAAGGTATCACATTGCTTTACATTTTCTTTGGCACTTTGCCTTTATGTCTCCTCTTATCTTGCAGCTGAACATTTATTCTTATGTGTGAGTGTGTGTGATACACAACTCAGCCAATATGTAAACAGGCAATTTCAGCAGTTAGCATTTGTTTAAGCATTAATTATTTTATTAATAGAAGTTCGGAGACTGGAAAGAGAAGCACAGAGCTGTTACCTGACTTGGTCAAAAATAGAATTGGGATAGAACACAGGCCTTTTGGTGCTGCAGTTATAAAACTTTTAGGTTTTATGAGCAGAAGCAAGTAACCACTACTCTTGGTCAGAGCTACCTGTAACCTGATTGTCACAGCACCAAGGTCCTGCTAATAAAACATATCTGCCAGTGTTTGGCACTTCCCCAATATGACTAAATAAAATAGCTCCATGAGTAGGCCAAATGATCCTACATGCCTGCAAAGAAGCTTCAAGACCCCACCGGATAAAACTTCTTCATTCACTAAAGTCAGTTAATGTCCTGCCGGGGGGGGGAAAAAAAAATCAAACAAGTTTCACTTTGTATGCATTCCTGGTCAGCACTAAACATTTTTCTGGGTAGCAAGCATAATATAGGAGATTTTAAATGCTTTCTTTGAAAGTAGAAAAATATATCTTTTAAGCAGTCAAGCGTTAACTGTGAGAATTAAAAATATCTGTTCCATATGTTCAAGTCCCAAGTAAAGTAATATTAAGTATGTAGAAGAAAGTTCAGGTAGGAAGAGCAAATGATTAAAATAAAAGTCCCTTGGGTCAAAATGCGAGCGTAGTGGACATAGATAAAATACCAGGGAAAGGAGATGAAATACAAACAGGATGTGCTGTGGTGTCCAAATGAGACACATTACTAAAAAAAGTATTGCATCATTAACCACTCCATCAGCTGCCTCTGCCAGGGCTGCAGTGGACTTTGCTTTGCCCACACCTTGGAGAATATGAGGATCTCAGATCACTCCCTGGTATGTTCGCTGCTCTCACTTTAATACTTCAAGTTTGATCATGAATTTTCTCTCTCCTCTGTTTTGAAGAGAAACAGCAGCTAAGTTGGCAGCTGGGAAAAGTTTCAGCTGTGTGCTGGGGCTCTCAGTGTATGACTAAGTAGTTGGTACCTTCTGCACTGATATCCCTGGCCTTCAGTGGGTGTGATAGGTGTTGTCCACGGGTTCTGCTGCATTCGCTGCTGGTGCTTGGGTAGCTCTCCAGAAGTCACCTGGTGCTCTGAACAGAGAGCAGCCCAAGAGTCCTCCAGTACCCCACATCACTGGTTCTGACCCGAACCCACCCTCAAACTGAAGTGCTGAGTGCTGCCAGCTCGCCCTGCAGCCCGTGCAAACTGATGGTCCTCGATGGTTCTACAATCAGTCCCTTAATGACGAGCCCTGTCCCTCATCCATGGCTTTCCCCAGCACACAGCCCGCCGTGTGACCAAACACAGGCCAACCAGCAGCTCCAGACTCCAATTTTAAGAACTGTTGGAACTATTAATCCAGAGAGAGTGGTTCTAGATAAAAGAGAAGTTTTGTAAAAACATAGGTAAATGCTATCTGCAGGCAAGCGCATAGAAAATCCATCCATTGCAAAAATATTAAAATGTCGTGTTTTACAAAAGAAAAGATTTTGATTTCTCAAATCAGAGAAATTTAATGACTTTTGGAAAAAAAAAGTTTCAAAAACTATGTTTAAAACATTTATTCAGATCCAAAAAAACTTTATTCGGTTTCTAAATTTACTATTTTTAGAGGTTGCCATAAAATCCACTCAGTTTTTCTATGCTATAGCTTGAGCTCATTCCATGCAAATTTTCAGACAAAATTTTTAGCAACAGAAAGAGCTAAAGGAAAAATGCCTTTTATTCCCACTTTCTGAAATACACAAAACAAATGTGGATTATTTACTTTGTGTGCTTTGGGTTTGGTCATATCCACTCTTTCATTTCCATGTCAGGGAAGTTGTTTGCCTTCACACACACACAGAAAAAGAAAGTCACCAACAAGAAGGAGGAAAACACGATACTCCTGATTGCAATCCCACAGAAACTGGCGAAAGGACTTGGGGACATGTCCCATTAGCCTGTTTGTTTTTAATTGACCAGATTTCCAGTTGACAGCGGCCCTTTTAGCAGTGCACGGAACAAAAACAGCACCACATGGCCAGCAGGGTCTGTTTTAAAGTGGTGCTCTCTCATGTCCCCTGCTGGGGATTGCACCATATGAGCCATCAGGAAGGCCAAGTCAAAGGCCAAGCATCAATAAAGCTCTTGCTGTGATCAAGAATATGTAAACAATGGAGCAGCCACTTCTGGGAGTGGTTACAGCAGAGTTAAACCTGAAGTTAGGTGGCATCTAGCTGACAGGATTTTTTTTCCTCTGAAATTTTACAAAATACAATGTTTTCTCTGGACACTCTTGCTGGCAGTAAATATTTTAGTGCAGGCTGTATTGAGCACATACTTAGTTAAACAAATGGAATATGACAGAGATTATTTGTCTCGGTACAAAGCCCATGAAAGTCAGTGGGAACAGTTCAATTCACTGGCTGCTGGATTAGGTGTGTAGTCAATACATTGTATCCAGGTATCAGAGCAACGAGAACTACATCATTTACATAATGTGAAACGTAACTACATAAATTACATAATGTGTCCTCTTTCATTACACTCACGCATAAAAATACACTTTTATTGAACTTGAACTTGCACGTGAACACATCAGGACTAACCTTCTCTTCAGTGACGTCCATGTACCTGGAGTTAAATATTCCTGCAGTGGAAGTTCACTGAGAATGAGAATCTCACTTCCTGAGAACAGGCCATTATTTCAGAAGGAAAAGACCTACAGAATTTCACAGGGATTGTTGCTTTACTTCGTCCTTCTCACATTGCTGCCGTAGGATGGATTAAGGTTTCTGCGGGAAGGATTTATTTATGTGTATCCTGGAACAGTTTCCCTAAATCCTGCTAGCTTGTTTCGGAGGGTGGGTTCCTCCATAATTCATGGCCCTACAAGACTTAACTGGACAAATTAAAAAAATAATATAAACCCCCTTGCAAGGACATTACTTGTCTGACCTTAACCAACTCTTTGTTGCCATCTGTCCCTGTGCACGGCTCATCCCATTCTGCCACATTACCATTGACAAGGACACATACAGCCACAAAAGAAGTTGATGGACATTCACTCCAGAGCATTAGCTACCTTGCTCCATGCTCCTGAGATCTGGCTGTGCCTTTTGACAGCTCTCCAAGCACATTTCCCCATTTCTAGAATGAAACTGAACCTTTGCACTTTATTATTATTATTATTATTATTATTGTTCTCTTTCAGCAAAAAGGTAATTGGGCATGAAAAGTTCAAATCCATTAAATAAAAACTCAATTTAAAATATTTTCCATCCACCAAGCAAGCTCCTATTCATTATGCTGACACTGTACTCCACCTCTGTGCCAAGTGGATCACTCAAAGATGCCCCCCACCACTTCCCTGGCATTTTGTGTGACAAGTAAATCTGCTGTGCACACATTGCTTTATAAGGCATCCCAGTTTTTTTTGAATACAAGCAACATCTTTTACAGCACCTTTAAATTCCCAAGTTGAATTTTTTAACTACCAAGGTAATTTCAAATAAACTATTTGTGCTGAGTCTTTCCTCTGGGTATTCTGGCAGACAGACACAGACTCTGAGTTTTATTTCTGGTTCTTTACTCCAAGTTTTTGAACAGCCTCAGTCCCATTCAGTTTACTCTACTGCTAAATACAAATCGTAAAATGTGTTTACCTATCAAAAACAATAGCAGGCAATTAAAATATAAATTGCATCATTCTCTAGGAACCTCGGTAGAAGAATTCAGATGTTGCAGTTACCTGGTGCCTCGTTAATTTAGAAAAGCAAAACAATACAAAACATTCTAATGCTTCAGCCACAGGTTACGTATTCTGTTTTCACAAAGGTCACTTTTTCCATAAAGTTTTTTTAGTACAAGTTTATTGTACAGAGACACTCTTTTGCCTTAATATCTATTATGAATGTCTTCTTTAAATCTAGCAAAATATTTCCCCCTTACAACTTAATCTGACAGAGGTGCAGAGCACAGCTACTTTATTCTTCACAGGTCCAGTCCTGAAATCTATTAAAAAAAAAAGCCAAAGAGGGACATCTAGTGGTACCACGCACAAAATTAGGAATGAGCAGAGGGAGGAAAAACCTACTGCCATGCCCATGGATCTGAGATAATTGCTGGTTTCTCATTGGGAACAAGGAAACGTTGAAGGGAAGAGCAAAACAACAGAAAGGAAAAATCCAGCTGTTTTATTCTTTTCTAACAAATTGCCACTTACAATGGGAATAACACAAAACTGCATTTGGTCAAAACAGAAAGATGAAGCAAAACAAAAGGAGATTTAACAGTCTTCTCAGTGAGCCTGATTTGTTTGAAGAATGTTGGATTTCTCTAAATGAACTGAATCTAAATGAAGGTGCCATAATCAAACAGTGCTGCCACTGAACCCCAGATTCAAATAAGGAAAGTGAACCCTGGCTTTCACTTGCCAAATAACCCCCAGGAAAACCAGGAGGACCTGCGGAACTAATTCCATTTAGCTTGAAAGTAGGTACATCCAACTCCAGCCGAGGGCCGGGCACCAACTGAAACTAAATTTCAGTTTGACAAAACCTCTGAACGCTCACCCAGTGAGCAAATGACAAGATAGTGCTTATCATTTATATTAGCAGTGAGTATGTCATTATAATCACCATGAAGTACTCATGCAAAATTAGTGGAATAAGCCATCTGTCAGCTAACGAGGCAGATCAGCAGCACTGGAACCCTCTCCCAGCTGAAGACAAGGAGAGATCAACAGCAAACTCCAAATTTCAAGAGAGACAACAAAAGCTCAGGAGCTTCTTGGTCCCAGGTAACTTTAGTACCAGAGTATTCACAACAAACTGATTCTTATGGAAACGCCCCTTCAGGAGCACAGAAGGAACTCTCACATGATGAGGATGGGAGTTGCCAGCCCTGCTCTCTGAGAAATGCATGGAGCACACCTGGTTTGATGTGAAAATCCCACAGTAAACAACTTTGCACTGTGTAGTGGCCAGTATTAAATAAATGAGGCAGTCGCGCACACTGGAACATAACTGCAGGCTCTTTAAGGAAAATTGAGGTTTTAGTGTCACTTTCTATCAGAAGGGGAAGCAGATTAGGTTCTATCTTTATAGCAATTATTTAGGTCTCTTAGATACTTAGAGATTAAGAATTTAAACCTACCTTGAGCACTTCTGTGGCAATTCCACATGCACTAATCCCTACAGCTCCTACAGTGAGGGTTAAAGAGATGAAGCTCAGAAATTCTTCCAAGAAATGTGGGACAACCTCCAGAGCTGATCCCTT
>VYZQ01000094.1:24392-36005 GCA_013400655.1 Mystacornis crossleyi
AAACTCGCCCTTCTGAAGGTCCTTTTCTGATTTCCACAGAAGTATTGCAGTGACAAGGGATTCTTTTCCATAAATTTGAAAGCAAGTGCCATGCAAGACTTTCCAAGCAAAAAGGAAATACCCATCCTTTCCCTGTTGTAGGTGTGGTGTCATTTCGGGGGCAGTTCTACAGTCCCACAAGGTCAAGTGCCATCTCCCACTGCAGTGGTCTGTGTACCACAGGTGCCTCAAGGCAACTGATTAAACAGAATTAGCTACACAGCCCACGGGGCTCCTCCATCCTGATCTGAGGTATCTATAATCCTCTTTGCAGATGTTTAATGACGGGATACACAAAGAAAAACATTCTTAAAAATGACCTTGTGTTAAAGAGGTAGTAAAGCAATTTTATAAAGCAGAGACACCTGCCTCTCATGCCACACTTCTTCTACCAGTCATCACCCAGTTTGCTCCTTGATGCTGTTCTAAGCTATCATTAAAGCATTTCCCTCCCTTCAGTTCTCCCTTGGTTTTTTTCCCCCTCCTTACTTTTTCTACAGGACTGACTACCTTCTGAATTTATTCCTCCTCACTGGACAAGCAGTACCCATGAGACAAGCAGTCTTCTTTTTGTCTCTTTTGTTTGGTTTTTTTTTTTGTAGTAAAAAAGACGGGTTCCTTGCAACTTCCTCTTCTTAAGCTCTCCCCAAGTTCCCCAGCACATATGAGAATAAAAGAATGATCCTGTCAGTGGCGATGCACACCAGGGCCTACCAGCAAAGAAACAGGTGTAAAAGCATTCAGTTGTGGAAATTATATGGTCACTGCTTAATTGGAGCAGAGTGCTTTGTAGGAGGAAAGTTCCCGATTAGAATATTTCATATTCCACCTGGCACTGTAATAATGTAATAAGAACTGCCTCAATTTAAAAAAAAAAAAAAAACAGTGACGAAAAAAGCCAACAAAAGCAAACTACGCTGTTTTTAAAGCCTAAGTTTAGTGTACATATACACCAGAGAGAACCAGTGTCACAGAAAAGAGTGAATCAGTGCCTGTTTTCCAAAGGCTCTGAGTGAGGATCACACACCTTTCTGGAAGTCATGCTGTGCCTGAACTAACCTCAGCAGAAGGGCAGCCATTCCATGGCATCTTTTCCACTAGAGGTCAGGCTGAAGGAGCTAATGATCTATTTTAGCCTTCAGAATCTATGAGTGGGAGTCACTAATCAAGATTTGAAAGTCTGAATATTACTTAAAGTGAATCACAAAGAGGTATTAGATTTCTAAGTGTCCACCAGCCAGAGATATTTAATCATGAGAGTATTTTAACACATGTCAATACAACCTTTCAGAGAGCACTTGGTGCCATCTCAGTTGGCAGGACAATGTTTGGAAAAGAGAAAAGTTCTTCTTAAACCTCAGCCTTGAAATGAAAACCCCATTAGCTTGCATAATGACATTCTAGTCACTTTAAAAAGGGTATTCTAAAAGGTTTGCTTTTTATTTTTTGCTCTTAGAAATTACATACATTACAAGCATTTTCCATCAAAAATCTAGATTGAATTTGTTTCTGTAAATAACTAGGAATAGGCATAGCTAAGCAATAATGGGCTTCAAGTAAATAGAATTTTTCCAAACCCCAAAGTGATTTAAGAGCTCAGGCTTTTCTTCTTCTATATTTTGATGACAAGCAATCCCATCACTTTCAGAAACATTGACCCAGCTTCTTGAAATAAATACCTCGAAGGCGGCGAAGCTCAGGCATACACTTGTTTCTGAAAACTCAAGGAAATGTTTAATGTATCATTTATGGTTTTAAACACTTTCCTCATTGTGACAGGACAAAAAGTCATGATCAAACAGCAAGTTCTAGCTCAGAGCTCTTCACCAGCCACCATCTCTCCCAACAATTCACTGCCTTCAGTGCACGTGTCTGCAGCCAGGAAAACCAGCACAAAGGAATTTTAGCCAAAGGCATTGTAAGCGTTTACCCATACAGACAAAAACTAAATTGAGGAATTGCTCAGGTTTACCCTTCTGAAGACAAAGCAGCCCATGAAATTCCCTCAGAGAGGAAGTCAGCTAACCAGGTTATGTCAGCTGGCATTTTGAAGTGCTTCACGGTCAACTGTTAGAGCCACTTCAAAGATACAAAACGTACTTGGGAGAAGAACACAAAATGTCAGGAATAATGAGTAGAGAGAAGAAACCCTGTAGTTTCTCTGGTTGCCCAAGACTGATGGTGGGAATAAGGGGCATAATGAACAGAAATGAAGCACAGAAGATGATGGTTTGACCTCTTTTTACACATCTCCCATGGACCAGCCCCTTCTGTACTTTCACCAGGACAAAGGGAGCATATCTGCTGATAACAGTCAGTTGTTTCATCACTTACAGGTGACTTCATTTAACAATTTTGCAAGAGAACCTGATAACAGCAGTCTGAAATTCACGTATGCATGTTTGAAAAGGTGAAAATTCAGTTTAGCTGAGTAATAAATTCAGCTAACACACTCTTCCTCCTATGCTAGCTCTCCTGAAATACGCTAACCTTTTAAAATTTACAGCTGTACAACAGGTACAGTGCACCTCTACAGGGCAGGGACCAGAGAAATGCAAGAGCTGTGTGACAAGGACCACTCCAACACGCTTTATGCGGAGCTGGCAGTCGGCGTTTGCCGGAATCTGGTAAGGCACATTTCCCAGATTGAGCACGTACCCCGCCCAGATGCACAGATGGTATTTGTGGGAGCAAAGGAAAATAAAATATAGGTTTAAAATAAATGCAAGAGAAACACAGAATAATATTGAATCACTCTAGGTATTTCTAAGGGTTTCCATATATCTTTTCTACTTCTCAGCACACAGCGAGTGTTATGTTCTGAGCTTTGAAACCACTGAGCAAATGGAAGGGATTTAAAACTAGTTTTGTTTCAAATATAAGATCACAGAATTGAAGAAAGGCTCCAGGAATGAGATTTCTGTACAGAAGCTTGATGCAAAAGGAGTCAAAAATGCTGTTCCTGCCTATGCCTGGCACTGACAACCAGGCTTGACTGAAGAGTCTTTTCCACGCTGAAGGAGAGGGCTCACCCTGCTGCTGAATTTCACATGGTGCCCTCTGCACAGTGGCTACATTCACTTTGTTTTAAATGGGTGGAAAGACTCATATCTGGGAAGAAGAGGCAGGCTACAAAGCAGTGAGGGAAATAGAGCTTCAGGTGCTGTTTTTGTGATATAAGGGAACAGGAGTAGCCACAGGCTGATGAGAGCTGGCAGGCTGACGGGTTTGGGACACAGTTCCAGGCTGCAGCCTTGCTCCTCCACCCTCCATCACTGGGCCTTCTCAAACCAGAAAGAGCTGCTGGCCTTTGTTACAACCCAAGGTTACCATCCAAGGTAGCATAAAAAGCTAGCAGAGGAAGAAAGAACAGGAGGAAAACATCACAGCTTGGAAGTGGTGGGGAAAGATGGGAGAAAAAACACAAAAGCCCCACGTTTCCTGCTGGAGCCTCTGCTAACCCAGAGGTGCTGATGTGTGCTCACTCTGCCACGTCAGGAGTTGAAGCTCCACAGTGTTCAGCTTTTAACCCTCATCTCCTCTCATCCTCCTTCTAGAGGTTCCAGCTCTTTGTTATTTTACCCATTAGATTTAACCTTTGGTAAATCAGTGTTCTTGATTTCAAGTTCCACCCTCTCTTCTTTAGCAGACATGACTTAAACACTACGTTTAAATTGCAATAAAAATCCTCTTTCTTTGGATTAAAGCAGTCTCTCTGAATTCTTCCTCATTCCTCCTGCCACCCTTCTGAGCTGCTTTACAGAACACTGCACCAACTTCCACCTCACAACCGTGGGTAGGTAGGCAAGGCCTCCAGTGTTATTTCTTGCAGTACTACAGCTACTGCTCCCCTGCAAAAAGCAAAACAAAATGTTTGAGATATGAAGGCAGCAGAGGGAACTCTCCAGCTCCTCCCTGGGCCATCCCTTAGGGGCACAGCTTCTGGGGTAGGAGAGGAAACCAAATGTGCTGTGCTCTGACTTCTGCCATTTAAAACTTCACAATTACCGGCACACTGGGTAGAAATTTCTGGGTCACTTGAAATCTCGTGCTATTATTCAAGCCCAAAATAAAGAACTAAAGAACCCCCAAAAAAACCAACCAAACAAAAAGAAACCGAGGAAGCCTTTAAAGAATACATTCCAGACTAATATCATAGAAAGATGTAAGCAAAGAGCAAAATTTCCCATCAAAAACATATTTATGACAGTATGACACACAAACTAATTATATATGTACATGTGAATTACTTGATATCTACATTTGCAAGTGTCACTCATTTTATGCTGAATTTATTCAAAAATGAAAAAAAAAATCCTCTACAAAGGGTCTACATTTTATCCAGTCACAAAACCTATGTTTGCAGGAACTCCAACAAAAATAATTACTTCAAATTTTCACCAGTGTCTCCAAACAGAATTCAGCACAAATACTTTCTTTCTTTTTAATCTATTCAACTGAAAGAAATGGAGCTGCAATGGTTTAGGTTTTTTAATCCCAAAGTGGATTATACAAACGTTTTCATCAAAGATTTTTTTTACAACAAGACCAGCATTACTGGTTATATCTTATTATTAAGGTAAGCTTTCTTCAAAGAACTGTATGATTGGAATCTCTTCCTGATACATAGTGACATGCTATTTGCTGGCTGCAGTGAGCAGAGTCAAAATGAAAACAAAATTACAAACAGGCTTTTTTTAAAATCTTGTCT
Source organism: Mystacornis crossleyi (assembly GCA_013400655.1). Lineage (NCBI taxonomy): Eukaryota > Metazoa > Chordata > Aves > Passeriformes > Timaliidae > Mystacornis > Mystacornis crossleyi. The sequence goes on from VYZQ01000094.1 coordinate 29,143, forward strand.
TTATTGATTTAGACTTCAGAGCTACAGCCAAAAATAGTGCATCTGTAGAAAATTATCAAACAGGCTATCAATACAGCATCATCACACGTTTAGAATTGTAAGCACTTGACAAATCACAAAGGGAACATCCAAGCTAGTATTTGGCAGCGCAACCCACGAACAGGGAATACAGGGAGAAGGATTCTTTTTCCTCCGAAAAGAAACACTCCTGAACAGGAACAAAAAAGCTTCTGTTAAAAAACAAAAAAAAGAATTCCAGTTACCACGGAAGACTCATTGGCTCACTCAAGACATCAGCGTACGGCGCTGGAAACTTCGCGTGGAATGTCGCCGGGGACACGGCAGCTGCAGGAGGAGCTGCCTTCAGGAGCCATCTGCTACAGGAGCCACGCTGTCTTCAGGACTTTGTACGCCATGGAGAAGGTCACGGTGTAGCCAACTGCCCAAGACAAACCTCTAGCAGGCTGGGGAAGAGGGACCAAGTACGCAAAGGTGTGAAGGATCCTAGCCCCCGTGAAGAGCCTGAAATGCAGCAAGGCCGTGGACAGCTCGGGGCCGCTCAGAGCGTACAGCAGTCCAATGCCAACGAACGGGACAATATTCTCAAGGTCATTCAGGTGGCCTCTGGAGAAAGAAGCAAAGGTATTTTAAAGTGTTCCGTTTTGCTGAATAAAACTTCAAGGCTCATTATTTTTCAGCATCTTCAGAGCATGCTGCTATTCAGGTCCTAAAACAACTCGTGGCTTCCTCTGCAGAGGGGGCTTGATTCAGCTACTGAAACGATTTTGGCATGTTCACCTGACATCCCTCTGGTCTCTCCTGCTGTACCTCACATTTTTAAGCTTCTGATCTTCTGTACGAAAGCTCTTAAGTTTTTTCCCAGGATCTTGGTAATATTAAGAACTTACATGAGGTGTCTGAGTGCATCTGGGTGTGCAAGAGTGCAAAGTCAGGGAAGAAGAGAGATAGCTGTTATTTTATTGGAGCCTCTCTCAATTAAGGTCCGTTAACTGGAGGACTCTGACAAACTATTAAAATTCATGGCCCAGTCGGTCTATTCTAATCCCATAAATCCAGTTTGTGGTCTCCATAAAGAAAATATGAAATATCCTACACAGGAACCATTCTATCAAATGTTCATGAAGTTCCATCATCTTGAAGAAGGTTATTTTTTGAACATCTAACAGGTGTGACAGTTACGCTTTTCGTTCATTTTCTTCACACTAAGCACTAAAATAGCTGAAAAAATGTTTGAAATTTTGAAACCATAGTATAATTTACTAAAAATGTGTTGAGAACTCAGTATCTTGAATCATTCTTTCACACCCCTTCCTAAACCTTCCCAGCTCCCTTCACCTCTTTAGATAAATTTTACTTCCAGCCAAACTTACTGATTGAAACAACGTCTAAGCCTTACTAATGATGTCAAATTTCAGAGCCAACTGGAATCAGGTTATGGCACCGTCTAGCAGGTGCTTTTTAAATGTATTTAACATTACAAGCAAACATATCCCTCTGGGTTTTTTATTCTTATTCCCCATAAAAGTACTCTGAAGAAAGTAATCCTTTTTCTACACCCACAAACAGAACACATTCCAGACACTTAGACAGAAGAGAAGCCATGCTAAATCTATGTGGCATTATCTGTTGCCATGAAGCTTGCAGAAGAAAATAAAGTAAACATCCACTAAGAACCATTGTAGGGAGGAAAATACGGTTGCTGCAACACCAACAGAGTAACTAGAACCAAGCTGACTTACTAGATCTGGGGATGTCTGAAAAACTCCACAAAACAGCAACACAGGATTTGATAATACAGTGTTTTAAAGCTCTAATCTGTGAAAACGTCTGAGGTGGTTGTCATTTCTCTACCGTAACAATTTGAGTTTAATGGGTCATAAAGTTAGTCTCAACTTAGCTGGCCTCTTACAGTTTACAAAGAGAAAGGAATTACTGCACACCAAAAAGTTTCCATTTTTATGTAACACCCATGAAATTAAGCAACAACTCCCTGAACTATTCGGGGCAGAACAGGAAGGAGCAGAACATCTTCACAGCCCACTTAGACACTTCTTTCTGAGATTTCAATCCATAAGAGACATACAGAAATATACTTTGTGAAACAACAGCCATCATTTGCAAGGATGCAGTGTTCTTAAATCAGCACTGGTATATATTTTCAAGATCTTGCCTAATGGAATTTTAAATGAGTTCACTCACATTCAAGTTTTTGGTACAAAAACAAACTTAGCTACATCAAGGAATTACCTTATGGAAAGCATTCCATTAAAGCTTTCCTTGTTAGCACAGGTGTATCAAACAGCATCCTGAAAATTATGGTTTTGGAAACAGAAAATTTTGCCATGAGCTACATCGACTTGTGGTCATATTTTACAGTGCTCTCACCACTTTGCCCAAGCAGACAGGACACTGCTCAAGACTCAGGTATTACAACCAGACAATGGCTTATTGTTTTTAGTATGCACACTGCCCATCTGAATGTGGAATGGTTTGTTAATTTAAACTAATTAACGTATTAGATTACTACAATAAAGCAATGTAAAACACACACAGGCTTGACAGACAACAGGGTGAAATTAACTCCTTGATTTAATATTATTATTTAAAATAACTTTTAAAGGTTCCTGTGCATTACCTCCGTACACGTTCAACATCTGGATCAGTCCTCAGGTATTTCTTGGCACTCTCCCCTTTTCCAAATGATGCTATATCTTCTGGGTTGACAAATGCCTGTTTCAAACACAAGCACACAAGAGACATCAGCAGCCAAAATGTTTTATGCAGTCAAGGCAGCTTGCTATAAAGGTCACTCTTTTTACCAGTGCCTCTATAACCTCACTTAACTTGCTTCAAGTCAAAAGCACAGGGAATAATACAATGTTCGCTGCATTGCTGTTTCCTTGAGCCCAGCCTGTACACAGCTCGTGTGCTGACAAATTTATGCATTCAGATAAAGCCTTCTTGTGAGGTGGACAAGCCTGCAGTAAAGCCAGTGGGCTGGCAGAACGTAGGCACCTACAAGGTAGAAGGTCTGTACTGCCCAAGGCTCTTTTTCAGCATTCCTGACAAATTACCTGAAAGTCCTTTCGGATGCCTTCCTTCTACAGAAGTCCACACAGCAATAGCATCCAACAGCCTTATTCCCATTCTCACTTACAACCAAGGAAGTGTCTCCCTTTCCCCTCAGGTACAAATTCTTACACTTACGTGACCCATTATTACCTCAGAATACTGCAAGACACTACTTGCAAACAACATTTAACCCAGGCAGTGCAGACTGCAGTAGATCTCTCCCTGCTGACACACGTAGTAACACAGGCACTCTGTGGACTGCTCAGGCTATGCAGATGTAAGCCAAGAAACTCTTTTGATTTTAGGAGAGCTACATGATTGCTTTCTAGGGCAGCCTTGATCCCTGTTTGTGAGCTATCCTCAGCCTCAGAACTCTAGAGGTGCGTTAACAGCAGCAGCAGCAGCATTTTACATTCTCTTGCTTCACTGCTTTCCCCTGTTTTCTTCTTTCAAGACCTTATATTAAATAGAAATTTAAATAGAATATTTGTATTAAACAGAAGATTTAAATTATTTTGCTAATTTTTCTGTTTGGAATATTACTAACACAACAAAACCAAGCACTCCAAATTAATGAAGGCCCTATTGTCATCTGCGTCCACCCGGATCCACAGAGCAGCTCAGCTGGGTTCTCCTGCAACAAGCAGGAACAAAAAGCAGCTTTTCAACAAAAGGACTGCACCAAAATCCTTGAAGCACACAGCATCTTGCAGAAGCAGATCTCACAAAAACAGCCATATGAGGCCCAGCCAGGGCTCTTTCAGCCCAGGACCAAGTGTTTCCTACAGAAGCCATGAGAAAATGCCTAGAGAAGAGCAAGAACACGGCAAACACAATACGTTTCCCATGAGCATTTTCTTCCAAAGTAGATGCAGCTTCTACATTATTTAGCAAACCTCAGTGGATCTTTCATATTTTTATCTAGCCTAAAAGTCAAACCACAGCTTTTCAAATATTTTCAAAATTGAAAATCTAATTTTCAGCATGCCTCTCACTCGAGAAGAAAAAATTCTTTTCAGATACTGACCTACCTGCAATGGGAAGACTATAACAATGGGGGAATGCAAAAAGCTTTTGAATTATTGGATGAAAGGGTTATAGGTGAATAAAAATCTATCCCCCGTTCTGACCCTACCACTTGGTTATTTACGTAATATGGCTCCATATCACACTTTTTTTCCAGGTACCCTGGACATGAGCTTTCTGCAGAAGACAATGGAAATTACAGTTATGAAAATCCCCTCTTTAAAAATAACAGAAATGTTTTAGAAGAGTAGAGTAAGTCAAATGCAAGTATAATTTAGTCTCGTAATTATCTCGTAATTAGGTTAAAAACATCATCCATTTGAGACCAGCAGAGCACCAAACTCAGAATCTCTCTAGAACAGGGAGGAGGAAGAAAATGAACAGCAGCAGTATTTGGAAGCTGAAAAGACATCGTTGTGATATTTCTGTATTTCAATACAAATGTCAATCTATTCTCCCAGACAGTATTTCCAAATTATTACCTTCCTTGTGATCCTGAAGTATGCTGTTATCAGACTCATTAGCATCATTTTTAGAAGAACAATGGCTGTGTAAGTGGCGTAAGCCCGGAAGACTTCATTGTCAATTAACTGGGTCGATTTAGCCATTTCTCCCCTTCTCACTGACGACCTTTAAAAAACATTAAAGTTAGTTAAAAGCTATCATAATTGCAATCAAAAGTTCTGACAACAACGTTGTCTTAATAGCCTTGTTTTTTAGCATCACTGCAGTGACAGCACAATTTTGCCACCGTGGAAAGTTTCTTTTCAAACAAGTTGCCCCCTGTTTTGTTTTGTGTTTTTTTCACAATAGGGTAATATAATACCTTAAGATGATAAATTCTACTATTTGGCTTCCATTATAACTGCTTATTAAACTGTCAAAGTACAAACGACCAAAATATTTAATGTAATTACAGAAACAACACTTAGTCACCGAAATTAGTACTCTTTTGAAATAACACAAGGAGTTAGACCAATTTCAGACCAATTCATTGGAACGAGCAAATTTCCTTAAGCAGTTACCAGGATGGAAGGAGTGTGTGACAATACTATGAACACTACAGTATGTGAAGAGGAAAATTAGTATTGCCTACCCTTTTTTTTTTTGAGTAAAATGACACAATTATAATTGCACTTCAGCTTTCAAACTAACCAGTATCTTCCTACCCAGCAGTAACTTGTGATCGAACCGAGTTGAACACGCATTTTTCCCCTTTGAGACCTTGTTCTTAAAAATTGCTTTTAGCATGACTCACGGGCAAAGATTAAGTTGTAATGACAAAAAGGAGAGGACTATTTCTGCTTTTATCATGGGAGGTTTAAACTAATGAAGTCTCTTTCCAATGAGACCGTACCAAACCCACAATCCTATGGAGGCGGTACCTTTTATCAACAGCAGAAAGTTAAGAGGTGCTGAGGAGTGAATGCACGTGAAAAAAAACCCTCATCCCCGTGCACATTCAATTTTTGCTCTGCATAGAACCAGGCTTTTGCCTTACCAAGTGCTTCAACCATGCACTAAGTGACCAGGAATCCGCTAATCTAGGACGTCTTAGCTTCACTAGAGACCGAAATAAATGATTTTTTTTTTCCACAGCTAACTTACTTCCTGTGATATAATTTCAACAACAGTAATAAAAACGTTAATATTCACTCGATTTCAGTTTTAACAACCTCTCATCTTGCTTTCAGCACAGTCAGCCATTGCCAAACAAGGGGAACTTGATGAGCAAAGAGCTCTCTAGAAGACTTGCTCTGAAGGCACATCCTCGGTGAGGAAGTGGGCAGGATGGAGGTAAGCAGCTGTTTCCTCAGAGAAAACAAATCTAGCCTTGCCTGGACCTGTCTGCTGTGGGGATTTTGCTCCCTCTTTTATCCTTTCTAAAACAGTGCTTGGGTCACTGGGTCTAGCACAGGGGTCTACGGACCACGGGAAGTTAATTCAGTGTAACTCTTCCCTCCTCTCACATTACAGTCCAGTTCAAGATAAACAGCGACCTGGCGAAGACTTTTCTCAGAGATGGACAGTAATTGTTTCTGTTCGTTTTAACAATATTGTTAACATGTTTTAACAGGACTGTCCTGCTATTTTTTAACTTTGTATCACAGCAAAAAGCACACCGTTTCACACAACAAAAATAAAGTAAATCCACGGCGTCAGAGCATTTTTTTTCCCTAAACTACGCTGAAAATACATCCAGTAATGATGCCAAGGGAAACTGTTCTCCAGCACCTTTGGCGCTCCACCACATTTATCCATCCTCCCTCGCTGCACCGTGGCCTCTCCGAGCTCCCAGAATGCCCAGGACCTGCCTCCAGTACAAAATGGAAGGGCACCGGAAAACTCGGCATTTCAGCACCAGCAGAAACGCAAAAACAAACCCCAAATACGCAAACAGCACAGGGTTTTAAGGGATTCGCTCATACAGTTACAAGCAGCCTGATCTACATGGGTAGTAATAATAATAATAATAATAGCAGTAGCCTTACTGACGTCTCTGCAACCCCGCGGTGCTGGCTCCCAGCAGCGGCTGGGCACTGACCCTCCCGCCGCCCCCGCCACGCGTGTCCCGGGGCCGCGGGCGGCCATGGGAGCACGGGGGCCACTCGTTCCGTGCGTGTTTCAAACGCGGCTTCTCCGAGCGCGCCCCCGCCGCAGGCTCCGCTCCCGGTGCCGCCGCTGGCTCCCGGCCCGGCCCGGCGGGAGATGCCCCCGCCGCCACACAGCCCCCCCGCCCCCCG
>VYZQ01000095.1:0-12540 GCA_013400655.1 Mystacornis crossleyi
TGGTCACTCCGGGTGTTTTCGCCCCGCGCGCTGGGGCCGAGGGAGCGGCGCCCGGCCCCGAGGCGGTGGACCCCGAGACGGGGAAACATCTGGGAAACACGGGAAAGTGGGAGTCGGATGTTGCACAAAAGTGGTCACTCCGGGTGTTTTCGCCCCGCGCGCTGGGGCCGAGGGAGCGGCGCCCGGCCCCGAGGCGGTGGACCCCGAGACGGGGAAACATCTGGGAAACACGGGAAAGTGGGAGTCGGATGTTGCACAAAAGTGGTCACTCCGGGTGTTTTCGCCGGTGTGCGATGTTCCCAACGGGCTCGGAGCGGTTCCGGGGAGGGGGCCGTGGTGATTTTTTTGCTGCGTAATGGGTCCGGCGGAGGTTTCGCTTCCTCGGCTCCCCGAGACAGAGCTGCTTCTGTCCCCGCCCCAGGCCACTGAGCCAGAGCTGTGGGACCCCCGCATGCTCACGGCCGGCTCAAGGGATACATGGGGGAAATGTTTCCCCGCCCCGTGTAATTTCTCTCTGTTTCACCTTGTTTAAACCTCACGAAATCCTGGTAGTTTTCACATCCCTGATCCCGCTCAGTTGTTACTGATACGTTTTAAACCAAAGTTCCCGGCTGATTTATCCCTTGCTGTGTGTTTTTTGTCTGTCCGGTAATGCTGCTGTTCCAATAAACGATCTGTATAATGAAAAATATTGATAACTTTATAATTTATGCATAATGTAATCTGATCATAATTATAGTGGGAAAATAGTGAAAAGATTTTTTTTTCCCTCCCAAGACGATCCCTTTTTTGATCCTCTATATTTCCTGTTTGGAGTTGCCATCTTCCCAAATACTGGAAGCCTATTCTCTTGAGGAACTGACAGCAGCCTCTTGCTCACAGGCTTTGTTTATTGTTATCATCTTTTTTTTTTTTTTTATAACTTTTATCACAAGTTCAGACTCTCTGCTTCACTTGTTACAGGGCACTAAGCTTTTTCCGAAGTTCTCCTTAGTGAAACTGATATATTGACTTTGATGCATTTATGGTCTTAATATAAATGCTTAATTTATTTTCCCCATTTGTTGGCATCTGAACTTTGCTTTGTAATGCTGTATTGTAAAGGGAATAGGTCCCTATTACATTCGTGTTCTGTCCTTGCATCTTTCAAAACAGTGCAGTGGTTCTCAGAAGTTACATGGTTTATTTCTGTTACCCTTTCCTCTCTACCCAGCTTTGCAAGCCGTATTTTTCTGTCAGGTGGATGCCCACGAGCCAACTTTGTCTTCTTCAGAATTATTCATCAGGTTGTTCATATGGATCTTAGCAAGGGCCCCCACAAATCAGGAAAATGCCTGTGAACTTTTCTTTGTGAATATGTATTTGGTTCCATTTTTGAATAAAACAAAACTGTTGGCTAAGTATGATGATGCTTTATAGAACTGGATGTTTTAAATCATAGTCTCATTCAGGATGGATGAGATCTCTGGTCCAGTCACCTGCTCAAAGCAGTGTCAGTGCTGACTTCAGACCAGGTTCCCCAGGACTTTGTTTATTTAAAACCTAGAGTATCTCAGACGCAGTGTCACCCAGCCCCTGGGGCTGGCCACTGACTGCTCTCACTGCAGTTACTATCCATGTGCTTTCCCCTGTTCTTGAAGCAATGAAAAAGATTCATATGGTCACATGATCCAAATGGTTCACTTTTTTAGGGCATGTCTGCAAGATAATCAGTGATCCTTATGCATGGAAGATCTTCTCTAACTGTTAAATGTTTAACAGCATGAATCAAGAGGAAAATGTTATGCCCAATTTAAGAATAGGAAAAAACAGACACCGAAAAGGAAAGTGCCACTGCAGTTTCATTCTAGATTTTTTTTTTACTTTGCTTGTTTCCATTTCTTTTTAGCTTGTAAGTAAAACTTTTGCTATTCCTCACTTCTCTTTTATTTGGATTCTCATTCATGTTCACAAATTCAGCAGTCTGTAGCTGTATACTATTGGAACTCCATCCTAACAATATGGCTATGGGAATTGCAGCTAAAGCTGCCATGTTGCAAACAGTCTTCACACTTGTAGCTGTGAATGCCAGAACTCCAAAACAGAAAAATGCTGGGGAAACAAAAAAAAAGTCAAGCTGAACATAGTCAATCAGAGCTGAAGGCACTAAAACAGGCAAAATATAGTAGCTGTAGCTTTGCAGAGGGAAGAGATCCAAGTCCATGATGTAAGACAGCTCCTTCCAGCTTGCCACCAGAGAATTCATTCTAAAGCTGTTTCCAACATGCACAGAATTATGTTTCCAAGCAAACCTCACACTAATAATACTCTTCCTCTTGTTGCATAGATACAAAGCCATCTAGGAGAATTCAGTGGAATAGTCGCTTGCATTGACAGTAAGAAAAAACATTCTTAGCTAAAAAACTCTTGCTCTGGAGCCTGGTAGTTCCTGCTTTTCCGAAATGCCTGGGATATTGAAAAACCATTTTATGAAGGAAGAACAGAGAAACAGAAAGTGAGAGGTAAAAGCCTTCATGCTTGAGCAAGAAATGCAAAACCTATCTGCCAAACAATCTTCACAATCACCAGGACAAGAGGAAATGGCCTCAAGTTGCTGCAGGGGAGATTTAGATTGGATATTAGGGGAAATTTCTTTGCCAAAAGGGTGATCAAGCAGTGGAACAGGCTGCCCAGGGAAGTGGTTGAGTCTCCGTCCTTGAAGTATTTAACAGATGTGTTGGATATGGCACTTGGAGTCATGGTTGAGTGTTGGGCTTAGCAGTGCTGGGTTAGTGGTTGGACTTGAAGGTCTTGGAGGTCCTTTCCAATCTAAATGATTCTGTGATTATCACACTGTATGTCTGTATAACTTGACTGATTCACATCCCGCACAGGTACCCCCACCATAGCTAGTCAGAAACACTGTGTACAACACCCCAAGTTACAAATACAACTGCCCATGCATCTGTCATGCCATAAACGTGAGCAACCAGTGGAGAATAGAAAGACCCACTGGCGTAAGAAAACATTTCGTATTTAAACACTCTTTACAAGAGGAAATCGCCTTATACACTAAAGGAGTTACCACCATGCTGATGATTTTAAGCATCTTGAGTCTAGCTATAGGGGCATTTTGACCACAACCATGTTAAGTCATACAGGAAAGCTGCAGGTGGTTGTGTTTGGTGTAGACTTTAAATGTGATCATTAACCTTTGTCTGGAAAAGGATAAATTGTGATTGTCAACCTAAATGAGAGCACTCCTTGAAGAGATTATCTCCATCTTCTTCCTCTTCTTCTACTCTGCAAGAAATATCAGTCATAAGAATATGCTGGCTTGGAAGGGACCCACGAGGATCACTGGGTTGCAACTCCTGGCCCAGCACAAGACCCTTCTCGAGAGTCACACCATGTGCTTGAGTAGTTTTCATATTATGTTCAAAGTATCTAAACACTGCCTGAAGAATCTAGTTCACATTCTTGATTATGTGGTGCATCACGAGATTTCTCTTTGGAGGTAGGTAGTGAACATCTCAGCTCAGATGTTAAAAAAAAGCATGCACAGCAGGAATCCACTTCTTCAGAGCAAAGATGTAGAAAGCCAGCAATTGCCTTTCTAAACCTTGATTCTTTGGAAAGATAGTTACTAGGCACTGCCTACCCACCACATAACCCAACTGTGATAGAGCAGCTGCAGACCTGCCATTTCTGCACCACTGAAGGAAATTACAAAAAAAACCAAACAAACAAAACAAACAAACAAACAAACAAAAACAAAAACAAAAACAAAAAAAAAAAAAAAAAAAAACAAACAAAAANCCTACTCTTAGCCAGAATCAGTAACTACATGTTAAACTTAAGATACAGAAACTACCCCACAGGTGCTGCTTTACAGCTCACATTGCATAAGCCCTAACAGGACATTATGCTGATTGAACAGTCAAAGCATACAAAGGTAAAAAATCCTTTTTTAATTCTTCAGGCTGAACCAACTTATATTCTCTGAAGATCCAGACTACTCATCCTACAGGCTACTCATTCAGTTATGGATGGGGAGGGCAGGGTGCAAGTTTATAACAGAGGCAGGCTAATGGGTGCCACACGCAGCTCGCTCCTACACTTGGCACTCTCTGCTTTATATCCATTCTCACCTGCCACCACCAGAGCGGGCAACACACTGTGAGGGGGAAGTGTTTCTGCTGCTTCAGCTTCCTGGATAGCTGATTATGGGCATAGATGAGCTTCAGATTTGGCACAAAGGGACCTGTGGGAGGGGTGAAGTATGGTGGGGTTGCGGAAGGAAAAGAGTCTCTTTTGGCAGTGGCCAGTTTAAAGACTTTGCTCATAAGGCTCTAATTTGATACTAGCTAAATCATCCTCTTAGCGGTACTGCCCTTACTTGAGAAGGCAAAACCCTAAATCATATATAAAAACGAAGAGTGACTCCATTACACTGTGACTTAAACCCATCTTTGCTAAAGATGGAAGCTTCATTGTTCATTTCATTATCTGCCTAGTGAAAGCTCTTGTGTCTGCGTGGAAAAGCTTCCATAACTGCAGGGGAAGGAGGCCGAGCCAGACACAGACGACTGGCAGCAAATGCTCAGCCACAGCTGCAGTGTCAGGGGTGCAGCCTCTGTGCTGGGGAGGTGCAGGAGACTGGCAACACCTGGAAAGAACCAAGTCCGAGAGGGAAGGTTTCTAGTGCTATGGGGGAAAATTAAATGGAGCATCGGTACGGCAGCAAAGGGAGGGAGAACAGGACTGTGAAAATAGGAAATATGAAAAGCACCACAAGCACTCATTTTGTGATACAACTAATCAGATAATAGGAAACTTTTGATTAAACATATATACATCAGGAACAAAATCTTCCAGAAGTTATACTGTCCTATTGAAGGTAGTAAAGGTACTCTCTTTCCTCACTGAAAAATGAAAATGGCAGTATCCTCAAAACATCACCACACTCTGATCTTGGATGCTGCGTCTGATCCACCTTCCCATTTATTTTCCAATTAAAGTGAATGAGGAACACAGCACCAGAGTCTAGGTAAAATGCCCATCTGATTATGCTAGAGGTAAGTCAGCTTTTTACTATGGACATCAGTTCATGAGGAAAGTATTATAAATCCCATGCATGGCAAGACTCAAACTTTGCCCTGCCCCTATGAAATAGTTACAAAAACCTGTCATGTTACAGAATTAAAAAATAAAAGTAGCAGCATTCTACTGAAAATCACTATAGACCACTGACGCTACTGAAATATTGCAGTGAATGCAATTCTTTCTTTCTGACAGCATCTTCCATTTGCAAGGGAGCAATACAATTTATTATCTAAGCATCAGAAAAATTGCCAGGTTCTACTCAAATGTAACAGCCAGAAGGTTCAAGAACGCTGTAGCTTCTAAAGATTCAGCTAAAATGATTCAGAGAGACTTACACATTTCACTGGATAAACTTTTATTGTTTTTATAAAAAAAAAGATAGAACCAGATGCTACCTTTAAATGAAATCATTTATTACACCAATCTGTTTTATAGGAGGTATATATATATTTAGCATTAAGACAACTTCAGTAAAATTACTATCTACAAGAAGGACTTTGATTGTTTTATTTTCATGTCACCATACATGAACAAATGAATTTTATGTCTTATTAAAACATTTTACTCCGTATCAAAAATGTACACATTTTAATAACCATTGCTATGGTCTGAAGGTATTTTTACATTTAATTCATTTAATTTAAAAAATAAGTGTAATCTCATTCCTGTATGTGTTACAGTGTAAGCTTAAATCATCCTATACATAATAAAAGTTTGTGTATACAGATAATTTTTCATGTTGTCACATACCTTTATGTCTGAGACACAGGTGGGGAATTTGCATTTCTTTTTTGCAGAAGGTTAAAGTACATACTGATGTGAGCACAAAGCAACATTTCTTAAAAACAAAACCAGTTTGAATGGCACAAGAGTTAGCGTTTTTATAAATTAACAACCAGAGTTCTGCTTTATGGAAACAGGTACGTGAGATTCCAGTACTTTCCTTAGGGCTTGGCTCGCTGGAAAAATACCTGTGAAAAATTATTTTTTAAAAAAATTAAAACAAAGGAAATATAAGACATGGGATGCTTGAGGCATAAGAATTAGTGNNNGTTTAAGGATGAGACTTGTGCTATTTGGTAACACTCACACCCTCAAAAATGATGCATTCTGACATTCTCTACAATTATAGCATCACATTTTTTCTTTTTCAGCTATGAAACAAAAGTCCCAAGAATATTAAATTACTGAGATGGCAAGGTGCTAAGAATGAGTGATAATTTTATAGATGAAGGTTTGTTGTTGTTTGCTGTCTTTCCAATCAACTGCTTTACTACTTGAAGATTCCCAATAGCTAAAAACTACTAAATAATTCAGTATTTTAATTTTACTTCAAGTCACTACTATGACTGAATTGTATGGTAAAGTTCAAATGGAACTAAAAGCTATTCAAAGAAAAAAGTCTTTATACCTTTAAGTAATTTTTAAAAACTTTAGCATCAGGTTGCTGAAGTGCTTGACAGAATTCCTGTGAGAACAAAGAAATACACAGTAACTAAATGAAGCAATAAAACAACCTGAGATATATTCGTATGCAAAGCCACTGATATTCATATGCAAAGCCATTGTATTTCCCTAATATACAGCCGAAGAAAAGCGTGTTATGGATAAAAACTTGTAAAAGGCTATGACAGTCCAAGTGCATTCTAGGGTAAAAGCAATTTGTTTGGTTGGGGTTTTTTTCCAAATACAGGATATCTGATTCACTTTTAGCTGAGGAGAAAGAAACATGACTATCTACAAGGAGATCTTCAGGTAAAAATTTGAATTAAAGTAGGAAGATTGCTTAGACACTTACATGCACTGGACTTTTTTCTATTTTTTTTTTTTACAAGGTACCCTTGCATTATCTTTATTCTTTATGATAAATTAACCCTATTCTCATATGCAATAACTGCGTAAAGTTTACTGTGGGATAAAAGGAGGTTAACTTTGTAAATATCCATTTCTCCCCATTTGACATTTATGATTGTTAAAGAGTTTTCCAAATATTTGTTTAGGAATTCCTACCTGGATTATCTCAGGAGCTACTTGCAAAGAAGGCAAATACTCCTGCTGAAGATACTGAATGCACTCAGGACCCTAAAGAAAAGCAGTACACAATTTTTTCAAGCATATTATTTCACAAATGGAAAAATCACAGCCCTATACTGTATGGTGGTCTACATGACCATTTTACACATAAGTAAAGCTTTCCAAATGGTTATTATTCTCCACTGTTAACAAATAAAAAGATTTCTCAATCTTGGCATTAAAGGTTCTACTGCAATTTGGTTGGTATCCTTTGTTACACAGAAGAAAAATGCACTAAAAATTGCACTAAAATAAGAATTACAATAGAGCCAAATAGTTTGTTACCTGACTCTTACAGTTGACATGTAATTATAGAGGCAGCTTTAATTTCACTGACATTTGGAAGAAATAAAAAAATTGGGTATTAGTATATGCCTACTGCTTTACCATACTACTCCCATTGCAAAATTCAGTAGCTAAGTGCAGATGAACACAGTATTTCTCCTCTTGTAACACTGACTAAGTAATCTGCAGTGAACTAAGCACTAACAAAATGGAATGTCCAGACCTTTGAGCAAAACTAACATTTTGATTAACACTTCAGTTTTGTTTTCTTTACCTATATATACCAGATAACTTTCAGCACCGGAGGGATTACTGCACAAGCTGGCAGAATACAAACATAACCCAATAGATCTACCAAGGGAAAGTGAATCAACTGTATTAATGCACATAACTTACCCTGGAACTAGAACATGGTATACATTTCACATAAGGGAAGAAGATTTCAGATCACTTTGCAGCAGTAGTGTTTGTCCTGGTTCTGGCCTGGACAGGGAGAATTTCCACAGCAGCCAGGAGGGGTGGTTATTCTGTACCACCTCTCCAGGGCAGCATGGCAGCAGTTCGAGTGTAACTGGTTTCCTGCATGCAGCATTTTTTTTTTGCACATGTAAATAGTTTGCTTTTCTTGCAGCCTTTTATTTGTATTGTTGCTGTTATGCCTCTATTTCACTGCTGTTCCCAGTAAATTGTTATCTCAACCTATAATCTTCATCTTTTGTGCCTCTAATTCTCCTCTCCAGCCTGACACTGGGAGAAGGAATGGAATGGGAGGGGGGAGTAAGCAAGCAGCACATAGTTTGGAGTACTGCAGTGGGAAAGCTCAATTGGGGAACACTGTTTCTAAACCATGAGAGAGTTAAAAGAAACAGTATTTGTATTAGTAAGTTACTTCCTTTACCAAAGATTGTTTTCCTACAGATTTCTCTCTTCCTTGTTTTGGGGGAAAAAGGACTCCTCAGTTAAAACACCATCTCTTCTCTACCAGGTTATAATTTCTTACAGTTTTCTGTAGTTGTGACTTTTACTTGCATTTGACAGAAAAGATAGTTTTTGTTACATCGTTTAACTTACAGGCTAACATGAACATAGAAACTATTTAATCTCCTATTAAAACCAGAATACACTACACTCTTTTAGGCATTAGACAATGCCAAATTTATTTTTTCCATAAATGTTCTTCATCTGGTCTCCTACACAACAAAATATACTGTATTTTTCACACAGAAGTGCCCTACAGTACATCACTAATTGCTCTTTCATGTCAGTTTAATTATACACTGGAAAGTGAAAGAATGCCAATTGATTAGTTAAACACAGTAACAAAGTGAGCAGATTTTTCTCCTTAATGAAGGGTCAATACTTTGCATTAATTTACCAAGAGGTAGAACTACTAGATCATGTATCCATGCACAGCATTATTATCATCCTTTTATTTTATATAACAGTACAGTAGGAATTCATCCTAGTAAGTATCTAACTTTTAGAAATTGATAAAACCACTAGAAAGAAATCTGTGACAGTTACTCCCTGTGAAGTATCATGAATCTTACCCTTTTGAGATGAATTGTTTTTAACGTCACTGCACATTCTGATAAAGCCTGAAATGTAATACAGAGCATTAGACTGTTGCACCGGTCTATTGGTTCACTATTCAAAGCCAAAGAACCTAATGAGGCTCAAAACAAGGGCTAGTTCATGCCATTATCCCTCATTTTCCCCCTCACACAATGCCAAGTCTTGACCTTCAAGGTTTTGTTCCACTCTCATCAGAAAAATTTCTGCACCACTGAATCCAAAATGAACTAGAGAACAGCCAACTCTGTGTTCGCTTTCACTGAACATTAGTTAATAAGTAATGCAGGTCAATGTTAAATACTTCCATCTCCAGTTGACTTTGAGCCTTGGTAAACTACAGAATACACCACCCCAATATTCAGTAATTAATCATACGGATATCTAAATTTTTAAAAATACCACAAAACCTAAGGGATTTTATTTCTGAGATGACAGTCTTTAATACCACATGGCTGTTGTAGGTTTGTTAGCTTGAACCTGCCCCCCAGGAATGAATTCAAAAAGCCCATCCGTAATACATACCAGTACAGTCTGGGCATCTGCTAAGTCAAATGTTTGTTTCAAAGGTGCTAAGAAACNACCTCCTAAAAAGAAAAATAATATTTCAAGTTCTAATATTGCTTCATGGGTAGTAGCAGATGGAAAGGAATTTTGGAAAGACATGCTTACCCCAAAGCTCCACCAACTTAGAAAGAATAATAAAACAAGTCTTCTGTGCAATAGGATCTGGGTAATCTACTGCTCCTTGAATGACAGTGAACAACACACGCTCCACATTCTCTGCACCTTAAACACATTAAAACGAGCTTGTCACTTCAAATTGCAGCCTAAAATGTTTTGGTACTTGTACACTATTTTATATAAATACTGACCTGGAAGACATGCTTCAACTTCAAAATAGCTCTTTTTTGCACAAATCTCAAATATTTTTGGGAAGTTTCCCCTACGATGCAAGACAACTCTTATTTAGGTTATAATTTTTTTTATATGTTTGGAGATTTAAATTGCTCTTCAGGCCTTTAACACACACAAAGGTGAGGGCAGTACTTTAAACTGTTTACAAATACAGATTTTCTCCTCTCTACCTAAACTTGGAAGAGTTAATTAAAACTCAGCAGCACTGAAGTAGTTAGCTTATCTTGCAACATATGACAAGATATTTTTCACACATTTAAAATTTCTGTGCTGCATCTATGCTTATTTGTTCAGTTCCTTTAAAATTTTCTTGGCCCATTGCAACTACCAAGTGCCTCTTTCAAGAAAGCTCTCATCACTTACTGCTACTTTTTCCTTTCCCAACAGTATTACCACCACCTTAGGACAGGGGAAAGGAATTCTGAGCTCCACTTACCAGATAAGTCACTTTAAACTTTCTGAAGTCCCTAACCATTTTGATGGAATTCAAATAGAAAGAATCACTTAAAGTAACTAGATATCTGACCTCAAATTCTCACTATCAAAAGAACTAATTTGCATCTGGCCAGTAAAGGTGAGGAAAACATGGTAACTACATATATACTAAGTCACATGATGCCTTCTACCATAGATAACAAGATCAGGCAACATTAATAAAAGTTTACAGGATTTACTGATGTGTACTTCCAAAAATAGACAATGAATAGTGGCAGCTGTGAGTGGTCTTGCCTAGAAGTTTGAACACTGCTAAACATCGGTATACATTGTATGATCTCCAATTCACCAGACAAATACAATGATACATGAAGATGGATCCACTGTTCTTGTCCTAATAGACACGGTGATCACATTAAGCTGAAAAGATCAATAGGAAGAATACGCCTATTACAGCTGGACTTCACAACCCCAAATTCCTGTTAAATAGGTAATTTGAATCAGGCAAGTTGAACACAGTACTTCCATTAATCCGTTCTACTGTAAGGTAGTTAATAGTACTTGCCAGGAACTAGGCTAATAATTTTAGTAGATAAAATGTAGGTAATAATAACCATAGTACTATCCTTTGAAAAACTGGATTTCTTACCTTGATTAGCTATGACTTCACTCATTCCACTACCAGTTACTGTCTGCAGAAAAGCAAAGTAACTCCTCCGTAACATTTGTTTTTCTAAAGCAGCAGACTGGTCATTTTCTTCTGCTGGAAGGAGCAACACCTCAAAAATAGCATGAAGTAGTGGCATAAACATCTGTTGCAGAAAAGGTGAAACCTGTGTCTGTGAAGATCAGAAGAGGGTGTCAGCTCAAAAAGAGAACTTGAACATTTAGAAGTTAAAACTTGAAGGCTCATTACAATTCTCAGCTTGGATTCACTTCTAATGTTAGCAGTTTCACACAGTTACTTACAACAAAGCAAGTTGCATCAGGGTCACCATGAACGTTACTGCGCCTTGACTTACACACCACCTATTTTAAGCCTTTTGCACAAAACTAACTAGCCCTGTCTAGGCTCATTTTGAGTAGGAAAAGGTTTTTCATCCTTCTGTTCAGATAGACCATTTCAAATTTCCTGAAATACCATCTCTAAGATATTAAAACTGGCAACAGGCCAGCTTTTATAGAACTTTTCTTTAAGGATTACTAAAGAAAAAGTTTTCCTACTGACATTACAGAATAAACTTGTCACAACACTTTCAGTGAGAAATATATGTATGGGCACTAAATTAATTATGAATTGAAAAACTGAAATTGCATGCTATTCCTTCACGCCCTAGAATTCCATAAAGAGGCAAGTCATATGTTTATTTCTTAATACTTGAGCATGATTTTCTCTTTTATTGTCTCTTTACTATGCCTCTGAAGTATTCAAGGTGAGAGTATAGAAGCTAGGATCTTTATTTTACCATGTTATAATACGAATTGTACTGTATCACGCAAACTTAAAAATTACGTCTGAACATGGTATTTGTCCAGTCTTGCTCCTGTGACTTTTTTCTTTTATCTTCCTCATCTTTCACAGACTACTTATCTACTGTTATCCCAGACTGCCTTTAGCATAACTTGCTAAAAGGACTAAAGTAGTAAGTCTTCCTCCCTAGTCTCTTAAATACCTGATTTTTCAAAATTCCCTCTCTGCTCTGAAGATTGGATACTCCAGAGGTCCATTCATGTGCTATCACAAAATGCACTTCTCTTCATTTGCAGCAATTTTAATTTTGCATTCTGCTGGAAAGCTTACTTAAGCCTATTTAAATGGCTTCCTTAACCTTTTCACATAGCAATGAATCTCCCAGACCATTCACAGCAGTGCAATATTCTTGGGGCAGCTCCAGGGAATGGACCCGGGTAACACATTAGTAGCTTCATCTGTTTTGCTGACTTTACATTAGAACCGTTTGAAACTGGGAGGCTCTCAACGGTTACACTTCAAGAGCCTCTGCTAGATCATCAGTGACAGTCCTACTGCTACTTAAGGCACATCTCGTGTGCAATTTCCAAAACCTGGGGTTTGTCAATCTACTCTGAATAACAGTACATTATGCCTCAGTGTATATTTTTATGCAACGCCACCGAATAGAGATCTTGTAAATCTATATTCCTCCCTATACA
>VYZQ01000097.1:0-17293 GCA_013400655.1 Mystacornis crossleyi
TTTTTCTATTGAATTAGGTTTAAACTTGCATTCTAAGCGTACATCCTTTTCAGACTTGTCTGTAGCTGAGGTCTGGGCTGCTCTTGCCAGCTCTCCAGTCAGTCAGTCTGGTGATCCTGACCTGATCACCCTTTCTAACATAAGCTTCCTGCTGAGGCTGACTGCAGCAAGGCTTCCATTTCAGCAGAGGGCTGGTCCAGGCAGGGAATATACTGCATATTGAAGTAGTGTGTGATTTACATTGCAATGCTTAATGAGCAGATGATGTGGAGAACTGCTCCGCTCTGATAATGCCAAACATCACCTGGCTTTGAAAGCAAAGAAATTTCCTTGTGTTGGCAACTGTATGATTAGACTAGGGCTGATTTTTTCTTGGTAAAGAGAGAGTAACTGTTCTCTGTCACAGTAGCCTAAAGCCAGCTCTTAATCATCCATCAGCTGACCATTCTTCTGTGGTGTCCTGTAACAGCTGGTATGGCCCAAAGATCACAGAGTCTATGGTTGTTTGGTTGTTTTCAGAATTAAATTCCTAGTCCAGAAAATCTCCTAATCCTATCTCAGTGATAGGAGTGGTTAAATTTTGGATTTGCTCTGAATCTTGATGGAAGGCAGAGTTCCACTGAGCTGAGGCTTAGCCCAAGCTGGGTTGGAGAGGTTCGAAGGAGCACCTTGCACCCTGCACTAAGGATGTAACGTCAACCACTCTAATTCCAGCAATATGGTCCTCCCAGCATGTTAGTACTATCCTACAGAGGTTCAGTCACAGCTGAATAAAAAAAGTTTTCGGTGAAGCACAGCATATGAAACTCTAGGAATAGTTATTGAATCAAAGACATCCCAAAGTACTTTGCTTCCCTCCTATGTGTATAGCACAGTTCCAGTTACTTCTTGATGTCCTCAGCTCCTCCTCTCTGCATTCGCATTTACCTTCAGCTTTCCTAACCCTATCCCTGTCCACATCTCACCTATGGCCATAGAAAGCCTGCACCCTTGTCTCTGGGAACGGGGGAACAATAGCCTGAAATATCTGTTGGTAAAACCTGCTCATTTTGGAAACTCATACAGTTCCTTTCCCTTACAATAGGGTGATGCAAAGTATGACAGACAGTGAAACAAAGTTGGACAAATAATTTAATCACTATCTTACAGTACTCATTTTTATGAAATATAAGTCCTAAATAAAGAAAATCCTGTAAACTTCTCCTATAGGAATTCATTTTAATAATGTAAAATTTCCACTGAGGTTCAGCAGTGCAGTCAGTGGTAGCAGGCACAAAACTGAGTAGTAACCTACTTCTGGTTCATGCCCTAATGTTGAGAACAACTTTGCCCTGCATTTGGGAACATCTGGAATGATGTGGTGAGACTGGCACAGTAGTCTCCTGTGTCTAAGGAAATAGCGTTTAGAGTTCTCTTTGCTCAAGGAATATCAGAGGAATCTTAAGGCAGGGAGATGCAGGTTTACCTTGCGAAGTTGTGTTTCCCCTCCGCTGGCAGACAAGAGCACAGCAGCTCTAAACCATGTTGTATAAAGCAGCCTCTGAAGTCCTGGGACAGTTTGAGAAGAGAATTAGGGTTTATAAAACCTAAGTAGGACCCTGTGTGGAGATTAGCCATGGCTTCTTCAGCCTTGAAGGCATTGCTGCAGAGACTTTGTTCACCTGCATTTCCAAGCTTGTGGTGCACAAGTTTTTAAGTCTGGGCTGCATTATAGCCTGGATGTTTGAACTGAGATCCAGACTAGTATGTGTGCACAGGAACAGCCAGACACGCCCCTCTTCCAGAGGGCATGCTGTCCTGTGCCTGGAGGTGGCTGCCATGTCTCTACAGACTGCTTCTGCAGGCTGCCACGTGGGCAGAACAGGTGCTTGTGGGTGGCAGTATCATTTACCCACTGATGGAGTCACCACACCACACACTGAATGGTGTCAGCAGCAGTTGTCTGCTCAAGATTATGATCCACACAGGCATGGGATTAGAGCAGATTGCTGGTTGCAGCCACCTGAGACCATAGTGTGAGTGCTTGCAAACGGGTTGCTGGTTTTGCTTTCTCTCTATATTTGTATTCAGTGTGCTTCATTTAGCACAATGCATCAGGATACAAACTGACAGTGATGAAGAGAGTTAAGAAAATTCTTTCAACATGCTAATAGATACATAGATCTTGAAGGGGAAATAAAAGGAATTACACGACCAGCACTGCAAACATCTTTGAGGAAACCAAACCTGAAAATATTTTCCATATAAAATTCTTTTAAAAAGAAAAGGAATAAATAAAGCATAAATAAAGCACATCTTTCTCACAGGAAGGAGCTCTGTTACCAGCATTTCAGAACAGCGCAAACTTCTACTGACTGCGGAAGTAAAAGCAAAGCTGGTGGCTGGGATGTATCCCGGCTCTTGGGCTGCGCTGGACAGAAATAGAGGTAGCTCAAGGGCAAGTGACAGCAGGAAGAAGCAGCTGCAGCTCCTTAGTGTGGGCATCTTCCCTGTTACTCCAGGACCACATTTGAATTTTTGAGAGGCCAAATCTGTTCACACAAGCTCATGAAAGAGCTTGGTTTAGCTAAATCTCTCAACTTGTAAACTCATTCTTCCATCTCTCAGAGTGCTGGGAATGCTCTTTCAATTTGAATCCTGTAACTGTAACCCGTCAAGTTTACACTGGGAAAAGCCAATGTTTAGCAATCAGCCTACACCTGTTTACTGTGAACATCAACAAGAACAACATGTTGTACCAACCTGCTTCTGCTCTGCAGGTTACCTTCATCTCATCTTCATCTGATAGTGTGTGACTGCTTCATTAGGAGCCATGTGATAAGGCACAAATCTGTCCTTTTAAATTTTTAAACGGAATTTAAAGGTGTCTGTACACAACCTTGGTATAACTTTCCTTGTCCTTGAGTAGTACAACACTGATTTCCATTCACAGGCTTAACTTAACTGAGTAATTTTCCTTGATGCTTTATGGAAAAACCACTTTGACATGTGAATTCATTTTTGCTTTATTTCATATTTACTAAGAAATTAACATGTAAAATGTTTTTCAAAGGGGTTCAGCTTTACAAAGGGCTACTGAATACCATCAACTCTGTTAACCAGAGGTTTCCAGTAAATAAACAATACTTTGCAGAACTGAGCTCAAAAATAATCTTATCAAGGAAAGCAATGTTTGTTCTGAATCTGTAATTTGTGTGAATTTCTGCTGCTTTCAGTGAACAGAAGATGCTCAGCATGTATTGAAGCTGGTACAACCCTGCCAGAAGTGTTTCATTAAAACAGTCCTTCTATGTGAGAGGTCAAGGACACTGAGTAAATCGCAGAACTGATCCTGAGCTTGGATTTATTTCATGGAGTCTTAAAAGAGAATGGTGAAAATTAACAGCCTTGTTTACTGCAAAAACCATTTCAAACAAACACTTATCTAAATGCATTTGTCCCTGAAGGTCAGCACAGGGAAAGGTACAATACATCCACTAGTGATTTCTCTCAGATATGGTTTCTGTTGCTGATTTTTGTCTCATCTGGGTAACGTCCCTTGTACTAGGGGTGAACTACAAGAGAAAAGTTTTTCAGAAGCAGTGAGTGGTCTAGTAGCCTCCCTCACCATTCTAGAACTGCATGGCTAGTTGCTGGTGCCAATGAAAGCATATACAAAGATCTTCACAGGGTTATACCCTTGGATAAATAGTTGGAAAACCAAGACAGTGGAACAACCACTTGACATTCAGCAGATCTTCCATGGCTAAGCTAAAAGATTTTAGTACATTTATTTGTGGCAGGTAGTAGAGCTTGAGGATAACCACAAAATCAGCCCCAGCTGTCAGCAGAATGAACGTGGGCATGTAAAGCCTGTTTGAACTTGCCTTTGAATTCTGGCCCAGGTGAAAAGCAGGCATGCTGCTATCTAAATATTTGTGGCTTAACAGCAGCAGAAATGCATGTAATGCACAGAAACCTGTTAGTAATACCCTGTATCGCAAGAGTTCTGTCAGTTTTGAAGGCTTTCTGGGTTCCTGAGAACTACCAAATGTGAAATGCTGCAGACTACAAACTATTGCTCTTTCTCTCCATTTATTGTATTTACAGAAGGACGAATTCAGAACTGATCCAACTTTCCTGATTTTTTTGGAATGTGGCCGAGATAAAGTTCGCCCTTTTAACTCTTGTTTTTCTTTACAAGCTGTGTCTAAATACTTCAAGCCTGTGTAGGTTTTTATTACAAGGAAAACATACTTGCTCTGCGCCTCCTTGTGTCACTATTTTGACATACCGACCCCTTCCTTTCTCTCCAGGCAGTCTCTGGAGAGCCTGGAAGAGCGTAACAGCTCATTGACTTGCAATGTGATTAATCCTTGGATTAGTCAAAATATGATGCAAACAGATCCTGACCCAGTGCTGAATGCTGTTCTTGCCTGTGCATGCAGTGTTAGGTACCTTACAACTGTCTCGAATTGATCAGGACATCCGGATTTTGTAACCTCATTTTATAACTGTTCCTCTCTGTCGAATTCCATCCTGTGAAGTTCTGAGGATATGTAACAAGAAGCCACCCAGTAACTATTCCTTACAGCTATCCGCCAGTGTCACCTGCTTCTCTGGCATCATCATGCAAGCATGCACTGTCACACTCCCCGCTGGAATCTCAGCTCGCGAGTTGAGATTCACACCATCACTCAGCCTGACAAGAGTGTTGACTCCTGGAGCCAGAGCTGTGCTTGGGAGCACATAAAAGCACCAGAGTCCCCTACATCTTGGCAGGACTTCAAGGACTATCCCAACGAAGAGATCTTGACAGCATAGTTGTAAACTCCATAGGCCCCAAGGGCTCAAACACCATGATATTTATGCTGCAGACTGGATTGCCAAGATAGTATCACTGTTATGCAGACACTGGTCCCTGGATAAGAAGTAGCATTTCTCACACCTGTTAATTGGCATTTGAAAAAATTGAGGCTGACTGGAGTGGGCAGTATGACTGAGAAAGACAATGCATACAAAGGCTGTATCCGGTGCTTCTGTTCTCTGTTCAAAAAGACTTCACCTGCATGGGTACCACAAATAATTGTAAAAGCCAGTATTAACTGAAAGAATTGCATACTGAATTATTGACATTCCTGGTATATTTAGAACTGTTGTTTTACACCCTTTCCAGTCTTTACTACAACCTCAATCTCTGCAAAAATGTAAGAAGTCCAGAGCTGTTAAATCCAAAACATGCTTAGGAAGCACCTAATGGTATGACCACCTACTGTAAGATTACAAGGAGATTTTCAAATGAAGCATAATCTTCATACTTTGCTCAGCTCTATCACTGATGGAAGTACTGTATCTAAAGTGGGTCCTTGACCAAGTTTCACTAGACTGGTCTGGCTGTAGTACTAAGCCCAGGTATTTTTGTATCGGTAGGTAGCAATTAGAACATTAAAGAGAAGAGGTGAACCTGGAGACCTTTGGCAAGTAGCGTTTCTGGCACTTCAGGCAGTGTGAGGTAATTGCAGCAGCACTGAGTGTTGACAGTAGACTTCAGACTCAACCTGTTGAAGTAAATGGAGCAATTAACACCTTTGAAAACTAGTTTTTAAGTTCTTTTGTGGTGGAAAACCCTTGACAAATTTTGAAGACATAACTGCATTACTCAGCTCTGATCCTCAGTATCTTTTCCTGAGAATTGCAAGGGTTATATATTAGCATAACATTTTAAAAAATTGGACCATAAAAAGCATAATTATGTGACTCAGACAGGTTACTCAATAAGCAGAACAACAGAACAGAATATTCAAAATCCTGCTAATAATTCTTAACTCTATTTTTTTGGTCTACAGACAAAGTTTATGAACAAACTAATTTTAATTTGGAAAAACTCCATTCATTTCCAAGAATTTATAATGAAAATAAGGTCTGTCTCAGTAATATGAGAATCTCAACCATGGGAAGTCAAAACCCAAACCATCTTGAAATTATTCAGCCTCATGCAAAATGTCTGGAAAGTGCTCCCATCTAGTAGCAGCAATTCATGAGATTCTCAGGAAAAAATCTCTCCTTAATGAATATAAGAAAAATGAGAACAAAGGGTAAAATTATTACAAGAAGCTGAAAATAAACATCCTAAAACTTAACTTAGTATCAGAGAATGGGTTGGGTTGGAAGGGATCTTAAGGATCATCCAGTTTCAGCCTACTTCCTTTCCATGGGCAGGGATGCCACTCACTAGTCCAGGCTGCTCAAAGTTGAATCCAGCCTGGCCTTGAACACTTCCTGGGATGCGGCATCCACAGCTTCTCTGTCCCAGTGCCTCATCACCCTGTGAGTATCCATTTCATCCAAACATCTAATCCAAATCTCTCTTTTAGTTTAAGACTATTGCCCCTTTCCTATCACTATCTGCTGTAAAAAGTCACTCTCCATCTCTTTTATAAGCCCCCTTTAAATGCAGAAAGGCTGCAATAAGTTCTCCCTGGAGCCTTCTCTGCCTCAGGGTGAATATCCCCAATATCCCTCTCAGTCTGTCCTCACAACAGAGGCGCTCCAGCCTCCTGATCAGCTTCGTGGCCTCCTCTAGACCCTCTCCAACAAGTTCATGTCTTTTTCATGTTAGAGACCCAAGAGTGGGATGCGGCTCCCCTCCAGGTGGGGGTCTCATGAGGGCAGAGGAGAGGCGCAGAATCACCTCCCTTGACCTGCTTGTCTCATCTGCAAAAATTCTGTAATAATACTCCTGATCAGATTTTCTCCTAGTTGTTCCTCGGTTTCTAATAAGAGTGGAGAAAACAACACTCTATGCCAGCTGCTGTGTGCTTTTTCACCTTCTTCCTCTCTCCTCACCCCCCCATCCTGTGTGCGCCCTCGGACTTGTTGCTCTTTGCAACTATTTGATTTCAGGTGTCTACCTTTCTACTTCTCTCCTAATGCATCTTTTTTGTGTTTGTTCATTTTTTCCTTTGTTTTTGTTTTTTGGGGGGTTTTTTTGGTTGTTGTTTTTGTTTTCTGTTTTGTTTTGTTTTTGTAACACGGCTTTCCCACCTCATGCAACCATCTGGCTGCCGAAGGAACGAACATCTCTAGCATTTGAAACCAATCAGAGACGGAGAGTGGTCCGGCGGGGGCCGGGGTCCCTCTGGCGGCCACCCGTCCGCCGCCCCCGAGTCGCCCCGCCGCTGGCTCGCCCACGGGAGCAACCGCGCTCTGCTGCTGCCTGCGGACCTCGCCCCGGTTCTGGTCACTCCGCGCTTTAAACCTGCTTGCGTGTCTCTTTTTACTTCTTTGGAGCAGCAATTTTCAGCTGTCAAATGCATTTTCCGTTTCTCTGCTAAGTCCGGTACTTATCCTGCATTATATAAGTGGCTTGAAAAAATGTTGGCCGTGTCAACTGCCAAAAGCTTGACATCAGAATTTAAAGTGCAAAAACGTTTACATGATGCTAGCTTACTATTTCAGCTGGTGCTATTTTAAACTTACAAATCCCCATTTATTGACTGAATATTCTTGTCATAACACACTTGTGTAGATTTTTATAGAGAGGGGAAGCACCAAGAGAATCCCTGGCCAGGGCTGCACACTGTGCAACTCAAATTCTGAATATTGCTATG
This sequence comes from Mystacornis crossleyi, assembly GCA_013400655.1. NCBI lineage: Eukaryota > Metazoa > Chordata > Aves > Passeriformes > Timaliidae > Mystacornis > Mystacornis crossleyi. The sequence continues at coordinate 7,590 of VYZQ01000097.1, forward strand.
AATTTCTTCAAATGGCAGCTCATATCTTTAGAGCTTACTGCAAGTTTCTGTAAAACTTGGGATACTGAAAGCAAAAAAAATTGACCTTGTCTGCTAATAAGTTAGCAAGGGGGGGTGGGGGGGTGGGGGGGTGGTGTGGTGTGCGGTGTTTGAGCTTTTTTTCTGACAAGTAGGACCTCTCACTTTCAACTTAAACCCACTAGCAGGAAGTCTGTTTTCCTTGGTGGTCTTTCAATGAACTGGAAGTTTGAACTCCTACACTTCTGTGATTGAAATGATCCTCTTGGTTCTTCCCCAAATCATATATTTTGTGAATTTATAAGTTTTGATACTGTAGTATTGCATAAAATGGTTTCAGTTTCTTCCAAAGCATTATAAGAGAGCTCTTACTTTCCATTCTTGATTAAGCTTTGTTAGTGAGAAGAGTCCTCTACATAGGACATTAGACAAGGACCTCACCATAGTTATTTGAATTCATCTCAGCGCTGAACACAAAATACTAGGAGAGATTCCTTTAGCAGTGTTGAAATAGCATAAGCGAGCATATCTGATGCTGACCATGCATATGATATTCCCAACAACTGACTGACATGCCTCCAAAAGATCAAATTCAGCCTTCCTTGCATGATGTAAGATAAAAATCTGGCCTAGGATTTAACTGTACCTGGTAATTAAGTTTAAAGAACAATAAGGCCTCACAAACCTCTCCAGGCCTACAGTAAGCATGCTGGAATCTTGGTTGCCATTTCTGCAAACTGTTTACAATTCACATACCTCTGCAAAGCCAATCCTGATCTCAAATTGCTGCTCATAAACAACATAGCAGAGATTTGATGTATGAGGGCATGTTCTGAATTCCCCTTTGCTAGCAGTAGCATGGCTAACTTCTAGCATTAAAAACACATCTTATTACAAGCAATGCTCAATTAACTACTTGAGTATCTCTCTCAGCCTTTTTTTGTGTCTAGTGGCAAAAAGGCAGATACAACATGCTTTAGTCCTCTCTTCTTTTTCTAGCTGCCTGTAAATGAGTATTTTCCACAACTGGAGTCAGGGCAGCCTCTTCAAACCATCCCAGAATTTCTGTGGCAGTCCATCAAAGCCAGATGTTGTCACCTTCAAAGCGTGATACAATGCTGATCTTTCAGGCAATGTTCTTCCTTAATCTTAACACATCAGTGTTTATTAGTGAACCTTGCTAGTGCAGTGATTGTGAAAAATGTGGTAAACTCTCCTGTTTCATGAACTGTATTTTTAAGAGGAAAGGAAGGTCTTTGTAGAACATGTTGTTCAAATAAGAAAGAAAGAAATTACACAACTGCATTTACTTGACTTTACAATATACAAAAAATTAAAGGTTCTATTTCCAGTATTAGCTGTTTCATGAAGACAGGCAAGTATCCCAATCCATATGTTACCCTGGGGAGCTTGAGAAATTGTGCAGAAGTGAAGCTTGATCTGATTCTAAAAGAATTGTGATTGAAGAGTGATTTGAGGGCAGAACTGGGAGAGGAGAACTGGGATATACAAGACTGAAAGGACAATTGTTCAAGGTCATGAACAGGAACAGCTCTCACTCATTTTACTTTTCTTTTCTTTACCTGTGTTTAACAGGTAAAGTGTATGTTTTATGAGCTCACTGAAATCAGGGAAAAGTGTCATGTCCTGAGCTGGGATTGTTCCCAGTGGTCATTGATGCACTGGTAAGTTATTTCTAAGAGACAAAGGATGGGCATCTTAAAAGGACCAGGGACACCAGTTATGAATTCAGACATGAATACCCAGTATTAATTTATCCCAGTCTCAGGGCTGTAGAAGTTGGCTGTAATTGAGCCCCTATTCTTGCTGTGTGATACCCCCAGGATGGGTTTGCTTTCGCTTGGGGCAGTCACTGGCTATGAGAGACGATACAAAAGAATGTGACAGAAAAGATAGCCCAGGGAAACTCAATTCAGGCTCCATGGCACCACTGCAAATTAGATTTAGTAGAGACATGAATTGACACGCCATAGTGGAGAACGATTGGGTGTGACTTTACAGGAAGATAGTAGCACCTCAGGGTTGTGTTGAACGTCTTTGAAGAAGGTCTTGGTTATGTGAGCACATGCTTATCTCCAGGAGACTTTCAACAATGTTTCTCAAAGTGTAAAAAATCCCCTGCTAATCTATAAAAGCATGAGATTAAATGTTCCTCATAAATTGATGACTAATTACAGGTAGAAATATGGAGTAGGAATAAAAGTCTGTTTTCTCAATCCTCTGGGGATCCTAGGACCTTGCCATCTGACTATGTATTCATAAATGATGTAGGAAAAGAGAGTCAGAAGAGGATGGAAAATTTTGCATATGATAATAAACTACTCATGGCAAGAAAGCCAAGAAACAGCTATGCAGGATTGCATGCCCTGCAGAAAGATTTCATGCTATTGGTAGGCTAGAGGATACAGTACTTAGGAAAATCCAGGGCTGCCAAACATGCAGAAATGCATTTGAAGAAAAAACCCACAGGTACAATGACAGGTGCAGCACTAATTACTATCTCTGTGGAAGGACTGTGGAAGGAGACTCATAACGTATTTCTGTGAAAATGTCAGCTCACTTTGCAGTTAGAGTTAAGCATAGAATAGTAAGTTACTGGGAAAGGAAAAGTAAATAAAAGGGGCATACAACTATGTTACTACAGAAATTCATGGTGTGAGTGTATCCTGACCAGCTTTCAGCTGGTTTTCAGCTCAGAAATGCTGTCACTGAGAGGACATAGCAGAACTAATAAAAGAGAGAAAAAATTTCAAAGGGTGGCAAAGATGAACCAAGATTTGTAGCAGCATCAGTTCAAAGGTCAACCGAACAGGTTTTTTTAGATACCTAAAAAAAAAGATATGTTAGAGAAAGAAAAAGAAGAGATGTCTAAATAGGGCAACACAGAGAAGGTTTGTGGAAAGAGAGTCCAATCTTTGGGGAAAAATTGCCTTTTGCAATAGGACTAGAGGTAGTAGGGTTTCACTACACATAGTCTCTTTAGATTAGATGTAATGAAGAAAGGTTTTTATAAAGAAGAGGCACTGGACTAGGATATGGTGGATTTCCCATCTCTGGAAACATTCAATATCACGTTGGATGAGACTCTGAGAAACCTGACTGAGTGGAGGATGTCCCAGGTGATTGTGGGAGGGTTGGACAAGATGACCTTTAAAGGTCCCTTCCAACTCAAACTACTGAATGATTCTATGATTCTTTTTCATAATGACATAGAACTGAGAGATGTTCAATGAAACAAAGTAGTGCCAGACTTAACATCAAAATGAGGTGTTTCTTAATAGGTTCTGAAGTGTGGAAAACACTGGCAGAAGTTTGTGAATGCCAGATGGTAGCATGGATTAAAATATAGGATTTGTTCCTTGAACAGAAAAAAAATCTATTTGACACAAAGAGGAAGCTCAGAGTAGTTTCTGTGCCAGAAATGTCTGGTGGCTGTGAAAGTACACTGAGAAGACCTGTAGCTCTTCAGGGGCTGTTTCGGGAGAGGAATGATGAATTCGGTAAACCTATAGGATGACCCACTACAGGTCATTGACTTAACGGCCAGGAGAAATAACTATGGGAAAATATAGGCTGTTCATGATTCTGGTAACATGCTGAAGTTGTCAGCTCATGCTAATATCTGGGCTGCTCTACCTTCACCACTGTTTTGACCACATTACCACATACAAGATCACAGCCAGGAGAGGGAATGCCTCTCTCAGTGTGTGTGTGCTGCCAGACTGCAGTGGAAGAGCAGAAAGCACTTATGCTCTGGGAAACATGCTCAGAGTAGCAGATGACTTTTTTCCCAGGAGCTCAGGTGCTTTATATTTCTCAAACTTCTGCTTAATGTTGCTGTGCTTGCAGGGTTATCGTTCTCCTTTAATAGTGTGTCTGAGAAACTGCATACCCATGACAGTAATCTTTTTTTCCCACTAGATGTCCCACAAACCCAGTGATTGCAGTAATTCTGCTCAACTGGCCCTCTTTCAGCCACAAAGTTTATCATCTCTAAAATAAAAGGTTCTACTAGAGATAAATTATTTATTCATCTGTATGCTGATGCTTGAGACAGTACTGGAGAGGAAGATTAATATTCCAAAACACATCGATTAAACTAGACTTCAGTGGTAATTTATTGTTAAAAGCTGGACTTCATGGATTCAAGTCGAGCAAGTTGTGAAAGTCTAATTGGACCACAGGGGATAAGAATGAACAAATCAATTTAGGACCTGGTGCTTCTCAGGCTATAAAGCTATTCACAGCTCATACACAAAGGTTCTTTACAAAGCTGCTCCTAACTTGTTATTAATAGTGTTTGGGGCTTTTTGTTTCTTTTTCTAAATAAGGCCTTTTCTTTCAAAATTTCAACTCTTCTGTCTCTAAACATATGTAAGACCCCCACAGATATACAAGTTGCTCTGCTTAGCATACAAAGCATACAAAGATCCACTTAATAACTCTCCCACTGAGGTTATGGAGATTTAGCTGCCTGAGTATCTGTACGTTTTTATTATTTGAAAAATAGCCAAGAGCTGCTGCTCCTGCTTTCAAGGGGGAAAATACTGGATTTGTGAGCTAAAAGCTAAAACTTTTTACAGTTATTGACTCTATAGCTAGCGTAGTGCCCTGGAATCTCTTTTCTGTGCTATATAGGCAGCTGAATTTGGGAGACCCTGCTCTAAATGTTGCTAAACTACATTTACAGTGAAAAGATAATTTTTTTTTTCATTCTGCAGTAGGAACACTATTCAGTATTCACTTATTAAGCTCACTACAACTTAATAGGCTGGGGCTGGAGTTTTTTTAGTTTATTTTGTAAATGCAAAGAATTATAAGAACATTTTTTTGGATGTGCTTTATAACACAGACTAGAGAGACACGCCATACTGTTGCTAATGCAGCTGTTCAGAAAGGTTTCAACAGTTGAAGCGTTTGTTTGCAGAGAGTAACAGAGCTTTTAGAAAGATACCTAACTGTTGTATCCCATGGGTATACTAGCAATGGGCCCACAAAACCCAGTACAAAGAGGGTTTGTTGGTGGGATGACCCACAGGGCAAAGCATCCCCCCAGCTTAGGGTGAGTTCCCAAGAGACCTTGCCTTAATTATTAAAATGAGTGCATCTTTCGTGTGTTGGATTGGATTGTTATTCTCCACCCCTTTATCCCTTGTTGTAACATTTCTAGATTTTTCCTTTTGATTGTAACCCCCATGGGCTCCTACCCCTTGGTCCCTCCTTCTCTGTACCCCTGTTGGTACCCTTACCCTCACTCCACCCCCTGGCCCTCAACCTATTGGCCCTGATGCTCTGCCCGCCCTCCGGACCCCATATATAAATCCTGAACCCTACCCTGCATTTTGTCTTTTTTCACTGGAGCCCTCTGCACCTGGACTAATAATAAACCTTGCTGCTGGACCCCCACACAGAAGACCCTTCTTGCCTCCTTGCCACCCGGCCATTGCTCTGCTCTTTTGTGTGCGTGCATGTGAGCCCCTCTCCATTGGGAGTGTATGTGCCTGCTTGCTTCGCCTGGCCCCTCCATACCAAAGTGGCTTCCCCTTGCCTGGGGGCGCTTCTGGAAGGCTGCGGCACCTCACCGCTGCTCCGTGCCGTGCCGTGGCACCTAACCTGCAAGAAAGACTGTAAAATCCACTGTGATCCTAGGCATGTTGTTCTGCTAACTAATTGCTCTCATTACTTAAAATGTGTAGATTTCTCCACATGGAATTTGCCCACCTTTATTCAGGCCCTGGACCTGATTATGCCTTTCTGCATTAGGCTAAAAACCACCAGAGCTGATGTGAAGGCCTTTATTTTTTCTAACTGGTGATACACTTTAAGACCCACGAGGGTATCTACATGGCACTAGTTTAAAAAAGATGTAGAGAGAAGTCCACAGAAACTAGATTTAGACTACTAGGAGGAAACTTAGGTCTTGACTATTACATGACTTGCAATGGTTCTCCCTTCAAGTACCTGCTTAGTTAGAGACTGAGAAAATAAAAACTATTTAGTGTGGTGTGTTTTCGTGGAAAGGAAAACCTTTGTGTTTTCACAGTCCTGTCTGGCAGAGCCTTTGGTAAAGTTCAAATGAAGATGGAGGGTTGTCTTCTCTAGTTAATGTTTCTTAAAAACCATGGTGTCTTTTTGGGAAGTGGATGTCTTTGTAAACCCAGATAACCAGATAAACAAAGATAATCCAAAATAACTGCCTAGGACTTTTATGGCTATTTCAGTGTTAAAATAAAATAGATTAACAAAGCTTGTCTTCTTTGCTGGCAAAGAGATTTTTAGTTCTTCCTTTTTTTTTCTTCCTTCTTCTCAAGCCTATTCCAAAGTTGTTCTGCCTTTGGCGAATGAAAACATTTTCATATTTTCAGCATGTTCTCAGCGATTGCTGCCAAAATCTGTGGTTCTTTGACTTCATATTTCTACTTATGACATATCTCAGGGGAGACTTTCTAGCAGGCCTGGGGTGAAAAAGGCACCGGAGACTCTGGCTGCACAATACATACTGAGGGGAAATTTGCTGTGTAGTGATAAGAGAGCAATTGAGGAAATGGTTTAGATACTGACCTTCAAGTTAGAAGGGACCAAAATCTAGGACAGCAGAAGGAAATTCAGGAATATGAAGGAAACAAAGAGCTTGCGAAAGATGGTTTAGACAAGAATGGAAATAAGATTCTCTTGAAGCTGGGAAGGTTTTGAACAGACCCAAGCTGTTCAAGAGCTAGGTTCAGCAGTATTTTTGGGAAGGTGAAACAGTGGTGGGAATAGACATTCATGAGCAGTAGGTCTGGCTTTCTATAGGACCCCACCTCACCAAGACCCAGTCCAGCTATGTGTGGAAACATCTTCATTCTTGCCCCACGTTTGGTCCTGTCGGAGACTTATTCAGACATTTACTCATTTGCTGATTACTAATGTTCTGATTTTCAGATTAAATGTGCTCTGAGACTACAACCATTTTTTATGTCATAGAATCATAGGATATCCTGAGTTGGAAGGAACCCAGAAGGGTCATCAAAGTCCAAATCCTGCCTCTTCATGGGACAGTCCCAAGAATCACACCATGTTCCTGAGAGGATTGTCTGAACATTTCTTGAATTCTGTCAGGTTTGGTGCTGTGACCAGTTCCCTGGGGAGCCTGTTCCAGCGCCCAACCACCCTCTGAGTGAAGAACTGATACCCAACCTAAACCTCCCCTGACACAGTTTCAGGCTATTCCCTTGGGTCCTGTTACAGAGAAGAGATCAGTGTCTTCCCCTGCTCTTCCCCTCATGAGGAAGTTGTAACTGCAATGAGGTCTCCAGGCTGAACAGACCAAGTGACCTCAGCCACTCCTCAATGGCTTCCTCTCCAGACCCTTTATGTTTCTCATGGCCTGTCTTTGGATGCTCTGTAATAGTTTCATATCTTTTTTTACATTGTGACACCCAAAACTACCCCCAGAACTCGAGGTGAGGCCACCCCAGTGCAGAGCAGAGGGGACAATCCCCTTCCTTTCCCAGCTGGCCATGCTGTGCCTGATGCCCCCCAGGACAGGGGTGGCCCTCCTCGCTGCCAGGGCACTGCTGACTCGTGTTCAACTTGCCATCAACCAGGACCCTCAGGTCCCGTTCTGCAGTGCTGCTCTCCAGCCTCTCATTCCCCAGTCTGTTCGTACCTCCAGGGTTGCCCCATCCCAGGTGTAGAATCCAGCTCTCGTCTTTGTTACGTGGTTGGTGATTGCCCACCTCTGATTTGTCAAGGTCTCCCTGCAGGACCTCTCTGCTCTTGCAGAAGTCAACTGTTCCTCCCAATTTAGTGTCCTCAGCAAACTTTCTCAGTGTCCCTTGCAGTCCTGTGTCCAAGTCACTTATGAAGATGTTGAAGAGCACAGGGCCAAGGATGGAGCCCTGTGGAACCCCACTGATGACAGGTCCCCACTCTGATGTCACCCCAGTCACTGTAACCCTTTGTGCCCCACCCATGAGCCAGTTGCTCACCCACCACATGATGTGTTTATCCAGCTGCAAGCTGGGCGTTTTGTCCAGAAGGCCACTTGGGAGACACAGTGTCAAAAGATTTACTGGAATGCAAAAAGATTCCATCAACCAGCTTCCCTTGATCAGCTGGGTGGATTACCTTGTCATGAAAGGAAATCAGGTTTGATAAGCAGGACTTTCCCCACATGAAGCCATGCTGGCTGTGACCAATGACTGTGTTGTCCTTCAGGTGTTTTTCAGTACCTCCCAGAATAATCTTGTCTGTAACTTTACCAGGCGCTGACGTGAGGCTGAGAGACCTGTAGTTTCTAGGGTTATCCTTCTTACCGTTCTTGAAAACTAGAACAATATTAGCCAACTTTCAGTCAACTGAGACCACTCTAGATACCCAAGACTGCTCAAAAATCATCATGAGGGGGCTTGTGATGACATCAGCCAGCTCTTTGAGCATTCTCTCATGAATCCTATCAGGCCCCATAGATTTATAAGGGTCCATCTGGAGCCGCTGATCCCACACTACTTCATGGTCCGCTGAGAATCGGTCATTCTTACAGCCATGTTCCTCCAGCTCAGGGCACTGGATCCCCTCAGTCATCTGTGTTGAAGACAGATGCAAAAATTAAACACCTCTTCCTTGTCTCTGTCCCTGTCTGTGAAGTGACCATCCTCATCCTGTAACAGGCTGATGTTATTTCTGCACTGACTTTTGTCAGTAATGTATTTGAAACTCTTTTTATTTCCCCCCACATTTCTGTCCAGCTTCTACTCCAACTGAGTTTTGGCCACATGAATTTTCTCACTACTGTGGCATATTTATCCCACACCACCGAACCTTGCTTTCACTGGGCATATACTTTTCTTTTTTTTGCCTTATCACCTTATCCCCATTCCTTATGTCAGTTCTGCCCTTTATTTTAAATAATCTTTTAATTTCCCTCATTTTTACCTTTATAGTATAATCATAGAAATAATTGTCTTAGCCAGGACTTTCTTAGAGTACTTAATCCACTCCAGTAGGATAGAATCTCTCTGTTTCTTGTATAAAAAATGCCTCTTGTTTTCATCTTATATTTAACTCTGGTACATTCATAAAGGTTTGAAAACCATTATTAATTATCTGTGAAATCAGCATAATATGTTTAAAAAGAAATGAGACTATATTATTGTAATCTTTTTAAGTACCTGTAAGCATACTTGTTCTGCAAGATAGAAAACTGAGTCTGTCCCATGCCTTTGTAAAGTCGATTTCTAAGCTGAAACATATTAGTTTGGGGACAATATTTTAACACTTGTTTCTATCTTGCTTTCTGCTCAGGTGTCTCTCTTTGCAAATATTTTTGTTTGCTGTTTTTCACTAAAATGTATTGAGGACTTAAATTTTTATATTAGAAAATATTTGCCTGATTGAAGTAATATTTCAATTAGTCAACCACCTCAGGTACTGGATTTTTCATTTCAGAAGAACGTGACAGTTTCCTTTCTTTCGCCCCACTAAGTTTATTTTACGGTTTGAAAACACATTTTCTTCCAGGAATCTTGTGAAATGACACCCGAGTAAAAAGTGCCAGAAAGATATCAAGTTTGCAGAGATAAAAGAGTTTTTATCTTCCTTTGGTGATTTGTTGCCATTCTTGAAAAAGTCCTTTTGGAGTTTCGTTCTTTTGATGTAGAGATCTAGATTAAAAAAAAAAA
>VYZQ01000098.1:6338-32594 GCA_013400655.1 Mystacornis crossleyi
CTTCTGCTTCTTGCAAGGGGAATGTGAGCATCTAAAGCTTGTGAAATGTCCAGATGAAGAGAAGAGGGCTTGACAGAGCTGTACAAGGTTAGTTGTACAGTGCAGTGTACAGGAAATGCATTCTCCTGGGTGCAACAGCAGAGCCTGGGCCTCAGCACTGGACCATTTACAAAAGAACTTCAACAAGAATCTCACAGGGAAAAACTATCCTCTGAGGTAGCTCCTAGGACTTCTGTCACTTCAGCTTTCAGTCCCAGATAAAAAATTAATGGGTTGTAAAATAAATAAATTAAAATAATAACATTAATTGGCTTTTTCACACCTCCCATGGGGATCCTGCTGTACTTTAGTTCTAGAAATGTAAGTTGCAGACGTAGCTCAAAGGGCCTGATTCTTATTGCTTTGCCTTAGTGATAAGCCTATGCAACCCTACAACCATTGAGGCACTTGGGAAACTGCTGAGAGGAAATTTAGACCAGTAACAGTCTCTGCAAGAACACAATTCCTGGGTGCAATCCAGGGCAAGAGAGCAAGCAGAGTATGCTGTGGAGCGTGGAACCAGCCTCCCTGTCAGCTTCCCTCAGATTTAGCAACACTTTTCATTCTCATACTCCATAAAACAATGGGTGTGTTTCTCTGGACAATCAGATTTATGACAGCCAAACCGAAACAATGCTGCTCTCTAGGGTACGAGATTAGATTGGAATAAAAGGATCCATGATCTGCATTGTTTTATTTTGGAGTGGGAGCATGTAAAAAAAACCCTCTGCCCCTTGCAGTGAAGTTCCCCTGATGCCTAACACTTGAGTCACTCACCTCCTTCTGGCTATCGCTCACTTTGTGGGCACTGTGATTTAAAACTTCCTTTTGTGGCAGTCCATGGTTTGCCTGTGCATGTACCTGCTGAAGGCATCTCCCACAACGTGCTTTGACTTCAGACAGAGTTATCTTTTAGTGTCAAAACTTTCGTGATACTGAGCTCCTGTGCCACCTCATTTTTTAATTCTGGCATTCAGTACTCCATTGGTACAAATGTTTAAATTTACATAAATGTTAAAATGAAATAAAAGGAATCACACAATAAAAGAAATCTGCACTAGTGTAGATTCTTTCACTGCTAGCCAGAGATGTTTTCTGATGAGTAGCAGTGAAGTGCTTTCCTTAAAGCTTTCAAAATTATTTCAGTAGACAGAAAAAGCCCAATAAGTTTTATTCTAAGTGCAGACATTCTTGTTTATCTAGACTTATCCAGGTATCACTTAGCTAAATCACTGACCTTTCTTGTAACTAAAAAAAATCTGTGATCCTGATGCACTTGTCAAAGTGATGAATTCCATCGTGTCAGTAGTTTCCCAGGTCTCATCATTCCCTGGGAGACTTTGCATTCCCTGCCAGGGTATCCTTGGAGTGTGGCCAGTGAGGAGCTTCAGAAGATCTCCCTAACACTCAGATTTCATGGAAAATTGAATGGAAGACTAGAATTTATCTTAGCATTGCATATTCTCTATACATGATTAGTATGAAAGCAGGAAGGGTTTAAATTATTTGTGACACCTCACTGCCAAACATCTTAGCTGTTCACTCTTTAATATATCACATATTTTCTTTTTGAAGAGAGAAATATTCTGTGCTCAACATAATTTGGTGTTATTTTGCTCAACATTATAATGGTGTTATTCCTGTTAGTAATCTGATTGGTACAATTCTGGTTGTGAGTAATAAATATGTATAACAATATGTTGGGATTTCAATGTTGCAAGTAAACCATGTAGGAAACAGAAAGGAAAGTGAACATAGGCTGTACTTTCTGACCTCTTGTATGAAGTTGTCTTTTTCCCTTGAGAGAAAAAAAACATATATGAAACTTCTACACTGTTGAATTTCATAGTTCTTTTTGCTAAAAGATAAAAAGGGATCTTAAAAAACTGACATAAATGCTATAGATTTTTGTTGACAAGAAGAAAGGCAGTTCTCCTGTCAACTTCACAAGTCTTTGAGGAATTTCTGCTTTAGGGGTCGGAAGGGTAAAGGTTAGTTTGTTTTTCCACTGATGGCCTCACTACTGTAACATCCAAAACCAGATAAATTCTGGACATTTTAGAACATGTAATTTTATTAAAGCTTAGTATAATTTAATTTTTTGTGAAAATACCATTTTTACAACAGAAATCTCAGCTGTCGTGTTTCTATTTCTTACCACAGATGAATTCAGTTTTGCTTTGTTTTCCTTTAGTTCCAGTTGACCCAAGTTTAATCATAGTTGTACAAGCTAAGGAGGATGCGTACATTCCTCGCACTGGGGTGCGCAGCCTCCAAGAGATTTGGCCGGGATGTGAAATCAGGTATCTGGATGGAGGTCACGTCAGTGCCTACCTCTTCAAACAAGGACTCTTTAGGTAAGGTGAACAGAAATGTTTAAAATTAAATTTTAGGTTTAATTAAAATGAAAGTTTGACTGTAAATATGTAGTACTTGCATGAAGTCGTGCCTTGGTAATATTAGGTGTTGATTTTCCAAAGACAGTTATGTAAATCAGTTATATGAGTGCAGTTCTGTAGTTTTCAGAAAGTTTTAAATATTTGTGCTGTATTTTAAAACAGAAGGAATTAGGAAGACTGTACACACCATTTAGGAAGTCTAAGCAACAACAAAAAAGAATAGCACTATATTGGGTCAGTGTATGCTACCCACTATATATATGCTTATTGCTTTTTAAAACTTCAGCCTTATTTTTATGGTAGTTGCTCAAAAATTTTAAATTATGCATGTCTCTGATGTGTTTGAGTAGAAAACTCCTAATCCATCTACATTTGCACTTGCATTAAAGTTGGAAAATAGTCCCACTCCTCTCTGGAATGTAAATATATTACTGGTTTGAAGTGAGAGATCCCAGAAATAAAGGAAGGAGAAAATACCACCTGATACTACATTTTTATTGAACACTATTTTGAAATTGTGATGATAGCTTTGTAAATATATTTGTAAATATATTGAAAGATGCCACTTGTATCTACCCTTTCCCAAATTATAGAAATTCTCTTCTTTTTTACTTGTTTCAGACAAGCAATTTACGACGCGTTTGACCGCTTTCTCCAGAAGTACACCATGTGATCTTTCTAATGCATTCAGACAGATCTCATTTGTAATTCAGCTTACAGAAACTCATGTTTGGAAAACAAGCCTCGTGTAGTGTTGAGCAGATGGTCACTGACTGTTGTTGGTAACAATTACCAGAAGTGGTAAAGTACCAGCCTTGCTTTCATTTCAACCCAGTGCCATTCTGACACAGCTGCTTCAGTGTTACCTGTGAAAAAAACAACAGCAGCATTTGTCAGTGCATGAATGGTTCATGTACTTCCCATCTAATCAGACTGTGTATTCCTTCAGTTCTGAATTAATTCTGAATTGTGTGTCAGTAGAAAACAGACCAATCAAGTATTGAAAGAATGTAAAATGTACTGTGCGGCTAAGCTGCTCTCTTGTGTTTAGGGTAGTTTTGGTTTGTTCCAGATACCTCGGTTACCTCTTGCTTCCTCATGGCCTTGCTGTTCCTATTGTCTTGTACTGTGGCTTTGCCAGCGCTCAGCCTCTTGTGTTTGTCACTGCTTTTCTCTTCAATTATGAATTGAAAATGAGCCTTAGCAGAAGGCTCAGCGCCAAATCTTGCAAAAAGAGACTTTGCCAATTCAAGGAAAAGTGAGAGAGAGACATTTTCATTCAATACGTCCTGCCACTGAATTGAACCATGCCATTACAGAAGGATCGTGTAGCAATTCATCAACCAGGTTCACAAAACTGGAATAAGTGAAAATCAAGTGTCTGGTAATTAATTGTTTACGTTAATTCAGTTGGATAACATAAGCTTCCAGATTTCTTTTCTTTTTTGGAATGATAGCTGAAATAGAAATGTAATAATTTTATTTTCTAAGCACTGGTTGAGTCTAAGCAGTTAAATTGACAGAAGATTATATGGTGCTATAAAGACCTGTTGGAAATACTTCAACAGATGTCCTTTCTAAAATGCACTCAGCGCTGATATGTAAAATACACTTGCACTGTATAATTTAAAAGATACGTGAGACTAAAGGTTATTGAAACAGTTAGGTTTGCTCCTTATTTTTCAACACTTGTCTTTTTTAATTGGATGGAAAATCAAGAAATTTGGATTTTGAGCACATTTAAGAAAATTCAAAGTCTGTTGTTTCCTCTTTTGGGATAAAAAATGCCAACAAATTGCAGTAGAATAAAACGTTGTCATGTACCAACTGTATGGATATCTCTCCACATCTTTTTTTTTTGTGGTAATCTCCTATAACATTCTTTTAAAGCTAGTTTGCAGAGAAGTTGAAACTGAAACCCTTCAATATTTAGTGCAGTCATGACCAGGATTATGCTGAAGCAAACAGAAAATTCCAGCCATCGCTCAGGATGTGTGACTTCGGCACCTTTCAATCAAGCACTTTTGATCTCCATGGTTACTGTACAGGTTTTTAGTAGGCAGAGTATGGAGCAGACAAAGCTCAGTTTATACATTCTCTTGAATTTTAGTCAGGTAGACAGGACTAGTGACTGTGAAGAAATCACAGTTCATTTAAAAATCAGGTGTGTTCAGATAAAACGGAAGAGCAACAGTTTTTAATAACCAAAATTATGTAACATACAAATTTACTGGAAGTGCACAAGACGATCTAATCTGTTGAAAGTTAAATTGCTTCTTCAAAGTGGTTTTTCAACATTTCTTTGGACAGTATTGGTTTTATATCTGGGGAAGCAAGTGTGAAGTGACTAGCTCATTTAAATAAAGTAAAACACCAAATATTTGGAGGGCTTGAAATCAAATATTAGTACGTTTACCAGTTGAAGTCTTGAATAGTGTACTGAAAGATTCACAGGATTTACAAGCATATTCATCAACTAAGAGTGCTTTACAAGAGCACTGTCTGCTGTTCAGCAGCTTTTGTAGCTCCCACATTTTAAGTGTAATTGTGTGCTTTATGTCCTGTTTCTGTTGCAGCTATGAGAAAGGGAGAGAACTGGTGGCAAGGGGAAGGGCTTGAATAAATGCAAGAGAGAAAAGACAGATTTTGTAAAGGCCGGGAGTAAGCACAAAAAAAATCAACTATGCTACAAAGTATAACATGCCAAAGTAAATATTTTCAAAGCGCACAATACTGGGAATTACACAACTGATGGGAACTCTGCATCCTGAGGTTAGTGTCCTGATGGTATTACTAACGAGGTTTAACTTACCAAAAGGGCACAGAAGGAGGTTTAGGCTAATGCCATTCCTGCTTGTGAGAGTGTCTTTTGGGATAAATGCTACTCCTGGTTGTGAGAGTGTCTTTTGGGACAAGCAGTGAAAGACTGGTTTCTGACAAGAATAAGGAATCACACTTTGCTCTGTAACTAAAGTCGTGTTGCCAACTATGAAAGCCCAGTAAGCATTATTTAAGAAATTTCTCAGGTTAGAATAACAAAAAAAAAAGGAAAAATATGCTCAGTGGTCTATTTCTGCCGGTTATCAGACATAGGGAGCTGGTCTGTGAAGGTGGGAATCTTACTGTGTACGTGTTTTTAACCCTTGGAAAATTGACTTTTTAAATCGTATTTTAAGGTTAAATCCTAAGAAAGTATAAATAATCCATTTTGATGTTAAATGAGAATGTGGTTTTAATCCAGGGGTTGCATGAGAGAACTATTGTAATAAGGTTTCTTCCACATAGCAGGTCAGCCATTCTGTATGTCTTAAATTTATTGTAAATCTGGCCTTCGTATTTTTTTTTGGTTTTAAATTTTTTCAATAAAAGTCCTAAAAACATTTAGGTGTGAGGGTTTTTTTTCTCTCTTGTTAACAGGAAGTCAAAATGCATCTCACTGTCATCCTGTAATCCTTTCTGTTCCTACTAGTGGTGTACCATGAGGAGAGCAGGTAATCTACAGGACATGATAAAAGCTTCACACAACAAACACTGGCGCTGCTTTGATGTTTTTCCACATGCAGTACCCAGTCAAGAAAATAAGCTTGTATCAGCTAATTAAGATACCATTGTAATTCCAGTTTTACACTTGGCAGTGCAGGACACATCTAATAATTGTCAGATGGAGGGTTTTGTAGTTTTTTCCCTAAGGCAAAAAAACCCCACCCCCAACAACTCAAAAGGAACCACTCAGGAATTTCTTTTAGCAAGGATAGATCACTTGTGTTCTATTACTCTAGAAAGTCTGCAGAAAAGCAACATATGAAGGAATGGAGTCTTGCTGCTTTTTCTTGTGGAATGTCAAATGCCTGTAATGGAGATAATCTCTAAACAGTAGAAATGTGAAAACCCTTGGGTCCTCGGAGTACTATTTTTGCTTGATAGCTGCAAACACTTAGAGGCAGGTATTTTTTTTTTAATTTATCTTAATTGTTTCTGTCTTGTGGTTTTTTTTCTTTTTTNTTTTTTTAATTTATCTTTATTTTTTCTGTCTTGTGGTTTTTTTTTTTTTTTTTTTTTTGTTTTTTTTTTTGGTTGTTGTAGTTTTACTTTTTTTTTTATGTTGATCTGAATTGCTGTTGGTTGGGCAGGGAAGTTTCTTTATCTCAGACTGCCAGGTCCTCTGCCAGCTTGGCTGTAATGATAAGTTACATGGTATGGAGAGGAGCTTTGGGGTGGTCTGTAGCCATGTAATTCCTCCTGAATTTTTACCCTATATGACCAAAGTGCTGCTATTCCATGCAATCCTGGAATTTGCAGTGTTCCCTGGTACACTTGGATGCTTCCACACAAGATAAAAGAGAAGCATTAAAACATAAGTAAGAATTGTTTTTCTCTTGGTTTCATTTGGTGTAGATCAACCCCTTCACCAAACATGAGCATTTTAAGTACAGTGTTCCTGAAGGATAGAGTTTTGCCAAAGAAGTCTGACTCGCACTGCTAGAAAGTAACAAGGAGGAGGATACAAGTGGACAAAATACAAAGGATGAGTCGTCGCAACTGTAAAAGCTTTTTGTATCCTCTTCAGTCCCAGTCCATCCAGCAAAGTCTGCAGGAAGCTCCATCCTACAGAGTTAGCAAAACAAGCACGGACAAAAGCTTCTCAAGGCACCACGTAATTGACCAGCTTTAGTGCTTTTTTGCCCCCCACATAATCAGCCCTTAATTACTTCCCTGCTTTTTTCCTGCTCTGTTTAGGTTCCTGCACTGGAGTATTCCTGAAGTCCCAGCTGGCCTACTCTTCTGCTTCCTTGGCTTCTAACACTTGCTTGGGAAAAAGAGGAAACAAGAGGGTAATCCCCTTATTACCAGTGACTTAGGTAGGGCCTCTTTACTTTCATATCACTCTAACATCTGCTTAACTTCTGAGTTTGGGAAACCAAGTAAAAGACATGGAAATAATTTTAAACAGTGTGACTGATACACCTAATACATTCAGGAATGTATGCAATCAGCAAGTCCTTGAGTAGTAAACATATGGAATCTGAAAAAATCGAGCTCTTGGTACCAAAGAAAAATGCTTCTAAGCGTTTGAAGATTTGCTGTAATTTTAATCATTCTACCTTTTTCACTCTTTCTTTTGATATAAAGAAAGGAAACATTTCTGTACAACAAGTGCTTAGAAGCAGTACTGATGTTTTTCTCTATTTATGAAAGTTCCTCTAGTGTTTGGAAATGAAATCTGCAATTACAGGAATGTGCATTAATGTATCTGTGGTTTGGCCCTTGTCACATAACAATTGTTGTAGATGTTTTAATTTCAAGCCTTTACCACAGCAGGTCAGTCATTTCCAAATATCTTGAACAAAGCAGCAGGCCCCTGGGGTTTGCTTTGAGGTAGGCCTGGACTGCCACCAGTTGATCTGATCTGCTACTTCTGGACACACAGCTCCAGAATAATCCTAAAGGTGTTTCAGTGCCTGAAGTGTCAGCTGTGGTGGGAACTTGTTGAGGTTTTGGTAGATTTTTGGTGGATTTTTTTTTTTCCTGATGAAGGGGTAAAACTCCACACAATCTCATTAGAGTGGAGAATAGCATTACCCCAAATGGAACATATTTTACTGCTGCAAAACCCAGGAAATTTGGCTCCTTGTGACACTACTTCAAACACATTTGAATAGCTTTGTAGAAGCCTATTTGAGAATTTGCTTAGTTCATTAAAGAAGCATTGGCATTCTTTCTTGAAAGACCTTTTGTAACAAAGGGAGTAAAACATGGCTGAGAGATGAATGAAATAAATGGGAGAGGAGCAGGTGTCTAAAGGTGTAATCAAGGAGAATTGTGGGAGCACTAGGAGCTGACAAAGAAGGAAAGGGGTGATTAATGCAGTGGCAGCTTTCCTCATCCTGTGACCGTAGTGCTTGTGGGATAATGCAGTGGCAGAAGTGTGGATACAACCAGTGAGCGTGGTATGAGTGCACGTGCCTCTGTGGGATGATTTTCTGGGGGATTTTTGGCAGAAAGTAGAAAGGGAGAGGAGAGATGGTATGACGGCAGAGGTACCTGTCTGTTGGAATGCTTAAATGATACGGGATTCCCTCACTGCTGGGACCTCCAGTGCGTTCTCATGTGCCTGTTGAACGCGTTCTCGAGGCTGTGCTCCAGGNGGCAGCCCGAGCCCGGCTCGCCCCACGGGGAGGAGGTGGCGGAGGAGGGCGGCCGGAGCAGGGAAGCCCCAGCGCCCAAGGAGAACGCGTGGACGCGGCGCAGAGCCCGGCGGGACAGCCCTTCCCCGCCCGCGGGGCCGGACGGGCGGCTCGGACCGCAGGAACCAGGTGCGGGGCCGGGAGCGTGTGCGCGGCGCCTCCATGGCATTGGGGTGTTTTTGGTTTTTTTTTTTTTTTTTTTTTTTTTTTTTTTTTTTTTTTTTTTTTTTNGAAATCTGCAATTACAGGAATGTGCATTAATGTATCTGTGGTTTGGCCCTTGTCACATAACAATTGTTGTAGATGTTTTAATTTCAAGCCTTTACCACAGCAGGTCAGTCATTTCCAAATATCTTGAACAAAGCAGCAGGCCCCTGGGGTTTGCTTTGAGGTAGGCCTGGACTGCCACCAGTTGATCTGATCTGCTACTTCTGGACACACAGCTCCAGAATAATCCTAAAGGTGTTTCAGTGCCTGAAGTGTCAGCTGTGGTGGGAACTTGTTGAGGTTTTGGTAGATTTTTGGTGGATTTTTTTTTTTCCTGATGAAGGGGTAAAACTCCACACAATCTCATTAGAGTGGAGAATAGCATTACCCCAAATGGAACATATTTTACTGCTGCAAAACCCAGGAAATTTGGCTCCTTGTGACACTACTTCAAACACATTTGAATAGCTTTGTAGAAGCCTATTTGAGAATTTGCTTAGTTCATTAAAGAAGCATTGGCATTCTTTCTTGAAAGACCTTTTGTAACAAAGGGAGTAAAACATGGCTGAGAGATGAATGAAATAAATGGGAGAGGAGCAGGTGTCTAAAGGTGTAATCAAGGAGAATTGTGGGAGCACTAGGAGCTGACAAAGAAGGAAAGGGGTGATTAATGCAGTGGCAGCTTTCCTCATCCTGTGACCGTAGTGCTTGTGGGATAATGCAGTGGCAGAAGTGTGGATACAACCAGTGAGCGTGGTATGAGTGCACGTGCCTCTGTGGGATGATTTTCTGGGGGATTTTTGGCAGAAAGTAGAAAGGGAGAGGAGAGATGGTATGACGGCAGAGGTACCTGTCTGTTGGAATGCTTAAATGATACGGGATTCCCTCACTGCTGGGACCTCCAGTGCGTTCTCATGTGCCTGTTGAACGCGTTCTCGAGGCTGTGCTCCAGGAAGTCCCCTTCGCACCAACGAAACGCGCTTATCCTCCTGCTCACCATATCGAGACCCTCGTCGCTCCGTGCAGGTGCGGGCGAGGCCTGCAGAGCCGAAAGGTCCGAAAGGCCCTGGAAAGCCTCCCGGCTGCGTGAGGTCACGGCGCACGGGAGAGCCCCGGGTCCCTCCCCCGCGCGGGCGGGGCCGGGGCGGCCGAGGCAGCGCGCCCGGAGCGCCGCCCGTCCCTCCGCAGGCGGCGGNTTTTTTTTTTTTTTGTGGGTTTTTCTGTTTAGGAGCGGAAAGCCCGTGTTTGTCGTTGGCCGCGGAGCCGGGCCCGTGCGCAGCGCGGCGGGAGCCGGGCCGGGCGCGCTGGGTTTGACATACATGGGCACAGGAGGGAGCGCTCGGGGCGAGGGACACGGCCAGGGACAGGAGCGCCGGGCTGGCTGTAGGTCCCGCGGTTTGGCTGCAGGTCCCGAGTGCCCACCCCAGCCCGGCGGTGACCTCCGGCCGGCTCGTGGCGCTCGCAGAGAGGGCTGCTCACCCACTCGTCTTGTTTAGCCTCCTTTAGAAATGCCGCTTTGCCGCAGCTCTTTTGGGGCTAATTATGTCGTAAGGCCCTCGGAACGATCCGTTAGTTGGGTTTGCTTTCCAGAATGAGGTTGCAGAGGCTTTAAGCACCGACAAGAGCAGTTTAAGCACCGACAAGAACAGTTCGCTCGCTGTTGGGATTCGGTGTGTTTACATGGGAAGAGATGGGAGCGAGAGTAGCCACGGGGTAATTTCGTGGCCTTAAATCACTACGTGTAAGATAAAGCTGCTTTATAGGCACCACACTGACTGAACAGGCATATGGCTTTACAAAGCTCGTCGTCAAAAACCTGACTTGAAATTGCCAGGCTTTATGCTTAGGCTAGCAAAGAGTTCCTAGAAGTTTGCAGCTTCTTGGAGTGTTGTTCTTGGCTGCAAGTAAACTGCTGACCTCAAAGACTTCAGCCAGTGCTTTCCGAGAGTTTCAATCTCAGCACTTGCTCCCGAGGGCACCTGACAAACCTTTTTTTGTGATCTCACAGGCACTTTTATCCTTGAATTAAACACGTGCTTCCTTGACAAAGAGACATATATAATTTACAGTTTCAAGTATACAGGTCATACAAACGGAGACCACATTCTAGACCACAAAATCGCTACTTGGTTGAAGAGCAGAACTTTTGGCAACGTATATACCCATCCTTATTATCTGGACTGTTTCGTTTATGTGTACTGACGCGCTCCTAAGCACCTATTTAAGCCGAGCCTCCACAGTCCGGCTGGCTGGGCAGTGGCTTGTGGTCTGCTTCGTGCATGAAAGGGGACTTGTCACTCGTTTGCCTTGCTGTGGCGATAATAACAACAGCGCTGCATCAGAAGGAGATGGGAGAGCTGCTTTTGTCACGTTAGCACCTTGTGCTTCACCCCTGTAAAGTTTGCTTTTCCAGCAAAGATAAAGCACACAAATAGTTGTTGAGGGAAGGAGGAGGCAGGAAGCAGTGCATTCATACACTGTACACATTGTCTGCTTCATTTCATGATTTTGGAGAGCTTTTTATTTTTTTTCTTTTGCAAGAAGTTGTGCTTACCATTTATGGAATTAATAATTAAACAGAGGAGTTGTACTAGAACATAATTTTCAGTGGCCAGGTGTATAATTGAGCAAATAAGGGAGTCTGTGTTGCTGGCAGTGGCACTGGTGAGGAACACACAGCAGGGTGTGTGTTTTGCTTTGGCCACCACCAAAAGCACCGTGAGAAAGCCACCGTTCTTTCCCTTGTAAAAGACAAAGTAGCTGATCCTTCCTGGCTATTTGAAGGAAGGAATTGCCATGTGCCTCCACCCGCAACAAGGGATGTATTTTGAAGAAACTAATTGCATGTTGGCAAAGCAAAATCTGTTGCACTAGGCCCTTATGAATGTTGTAGTATGGAAATTGGTCAGGTGAAATAATAAGTGGATGAGTAGAAATACTACTGGGATGGAATGTAGAACTATTCGTAAAGAGGATAATAAAATGTAAAGGGATCTCACATCAAAGCAGTGACTGGATCCTGTTAGACTTGTTGATCCTGGCTTAATTTGTTAAAAGTTTCCTGAGACGTGCACCTCTGGTATGTTCAGTGATAGTTACAGACTTGAGAAAATTTGCTCCAGCCTGTCATCTTTGGACTTTTAATTTATCATGGGATTGGTTTGTGATAGAGGCAAATCTGACTCTTGTTACTGAAACAAACTGTTAACCAATACTACCAGGAAAATGTAAAGTTTTGGGAGAAGAATTCGGTCAAAGCATTGTTACTACAACTTACTATATTTTTGTCTTAGATACCTCAGTGCATTTTAGTCATTACAGTAAACCAAACACCCAGTGCAAGCATATGTGAAGTTTTCATGGTGTATTTGTTACCACTGTTCAGTGTTTCTGGCCAAGCCTTTCATTAAACTTTGCTTTTAAGCAGAACAACTTCAGAATTACACAGCTACTCTTACATTCTCATCTGCTTTTAACTTGTGGGGAAAGACTTGTATCAGTATAAAATTTCTGGTGAAATTAAGAGGCTTCTGTCTAATTCAGGAAGAATTGTTTCCCTGAGAGAGTGGTTAAGCTTTGAAACACACTGCCCAGGGAGGTGTGGAGTGTCAGTCCCTGGAGAGGTTCAAGAAATCACTCAGTGCCATGGTTTAATGCTTCCCTCCCCTCATAGTGCCCAGCCAATGTGTTGCAGGAAGTCCTCCCTTCTTTAGGTTGAAACTGTGGATTTTCCATCCTCCACATACATAATTCCAACCCAGGAATCAAGTGGTTGAAATAATTTTATTTCAGAAGTTCTCCCACCCCTTCATTTGATGAAACCTTCACTGCCCTTTTTGTGAGGTTGCAAAAAGGGAATCTGAATGACAAGTTCTGTAGTCTTCGTATGATTTATATAGCTGATGTGGGTCTCTAATGACTTATTAGATGATTATTCAAAAATTGTTCATGAAATTCATGTAAATATTCAATGAAGCAAAATACTTGTGCTGCTGAAGTGGTTGAAGTGGGTTTGCCTACTAGTGTGTGTTTGAGTGGTGTAGTTAATTAAAATAAATGCACACTTCACTCTTATTTTGTGCTCAATTTGTCTTTCTCCATTGTCTTTATTTCTGGACATCAAAGAATGCATTTTATCTGTTTGATGTTTTAGTAGCAGAACCATTTCACTGTAGTGCTATTGTATAAATCAATTTCATTTAGTCTGATAGCAAGAGGTTAGAAAGGTACAATTTAGTGAAGATGTACTGTGTTGCTAGGAATAGCAAACCTTAGATCAGTAAATTTGTAAATGATCTGATTATCAGATTCTTTGGGTGTATTTAAGGCAGGTGTTCTCATTAGTTCTTATGAATTCACTGAGTGTTTTAATGGCAGCTTCTAAAAAATATTCAAAGCATTATCAGAAGTTACAGCATTGGCAATCTCCTCAACCCTAAAGGGATTAAAAACGTTTTCCTTACAAAGCTGCTGCCTGTATTTTAGTTGCTCGTAACAGCATGTGTAATTTTGCATGGTGGGTTTTTATCTGGGGTTTTTGTTCCTAAACTGGAGACCTGTTCTGAGACTGAAACCCACCTCTCTGTGCTGTGGCACATCCTCCAAGTGGCATGTGCTCCATTAAACCGTGAAAACTTTGGTAGCAATTGAGTGACAGGCTGCAGTTTTCTATGAAGAAGCTAAGACAAAAATGAGCTGGGAAGTGAAATACAAGGAAAATAAACAGCAAAATGGTGAATCAATCATGTATTTGGATTCCCCCTCCTCCCCTCTGTTTCTGGTTGTATTGAAAAATGAACTGGTTTTGAATGTAAATAGGTGGAAGGGTGCAGGTGTTGTAACTCACTGCCTTGGTTAATTGTTCGAATCGTGTGGAGAAAGTCAATCTAATGTAGTTTTTGCTATAAAATGCTAGAACTATTGTAAGGCAGGATGTTAGGATCATAATTAGGATTTTTAAATTATTATTTTGCAGAATCTCAGCTCTAAATCCATGCTCTGGATTTAAATTAATGATACTCTCCAAGAGATTATTTTGTTACATTTGCAATGCTTCATCTGTTAAAACAATAGATTTAAGCATAGCTTACCTTGTTTAAAAATGGAATATACTGTCAAGTCTCAAACTGAGCATTGAAAGGAAAATATTGTACAAGTTCAACAAACAGGCTCCAATTAAGTTTTGAAGAGCTGTCTTGCCTGGGTGATTTTATCTGCTCCCTGAAGCACTTCTGGTATTTATGTGGTGCTGTCCCTTCACAAAAGGGAACACACATGCAGTCCAAGTAAAAACAAAACCTGAATATTGTCTAGAAAGCCTCACAGCATAAACAGTGTTTGTATCGAAACTAGAACATCTTTCACATACATTAATAGACTTTGCTTTCAGTAGAAATTTGCAGTATCATCTCTCCCTTTCTATCAAAAAAAATTACTTGCTGACTATTTATTTGCAGAGCTTCAAACCATCCCTTCTGAAGTCTTCTTACTGTAAGTGTAGTTTGTCTTGTGGTCAGGGGTATTTTCGTGATACATCTTACATACAAACTTTGCTCCTCAGCCCTCCAGTCCGCTTTTCCTTCTCTGTTGCCGTTGTCCTAGAGGGTTGCTGCGGTTTTGGTGTTTCCAAAATTCCTCTTCCATTTTTCAGACCTGTCGTTCCATTTATCTTGACATGCTGCACACGGCATGTTTGTACAGCCTTGTCTTTCTGCAGAAAATAACCCGCGCTAGTCTGTTAGGAAACTTGGAAGAACTGTAACAAAAATGGCTTTGGAGGCTGATTTCTGTTTTCATGTGAATGGCATCTCTACTGGATGGAGTTCAGCGACTGAAAGATGATCACTGGCAGTTAAGCTGCCTCATCCTTAACTTTATTTATTTCTCCCACACCTTCAAAACTCTAAAACACAGAGAGTAAAATTATTGACGGTCAGTGAATTCTTCTGTCAACACAACATGCCACTACTAAACAGGTTCCCTTGTAGGATATCACACAATAAACCATTTTAATGCAGTTGGGTTGGAATTAACAAATGAAATCGTTTATTTGGAAGGGCTTGTTGAGTTCTGCTGAAACAATGTACTAAAGATGCTCTAGGCCTGTTCATAACAACAGAACAGGTGTGACCTGGGTGAAGCCTTTCAGTGATCTGATGTTATGTTCTTTTACTCTCCCACCCTCCTTTTTATGTTTCCTTCCCTTTTATCTTCCCTTTCATGCTTCACACTCAAGTCCAGCTCCCGCGTGATAAGCCCCAGAAAGCCGGCCAGGAAAGACCTGTTAAATTTGGTTTTGAGCATGGCTCTTTTGGGAGGACAAGGAATTTTGTGGAGGTGTTGTCAGGTAGGGAAGTACAGAGTGAGATGAGCTCTCAAGCCCTTTGAGTTCCAGAAGGGCATCATCCACCCGGCCGTGCGTTGCCTAATATTTTCTTTTTGTTTAGCTTGCAAATGCATCTTCCAAGTCTTGGATTACTCCGTGTAGATAAGAGAGATTCCTTTAAACGGGTTGGGTCTCATTCTGCTCGATTCAGATAGCTTCCCTGCCGCCTGGAATAATATCCCATGACTAAGGTAGTGCAGCAACACCGAGTCTTACACTTCTGAGTGCCTCGCTACGCCCTGCTGACACACAGAGCAGAAGTTCTGGCAGAACTGTCCTTCAGCAGCAATTTAAGTAAAAGTGCTGTGAGATGGAAAAAGGGCTTCAGTCAGGTAATTGGACAGAGACGTGTGTTTACAGCCACGCTGTGGCCGCTCAGTTTACCTGCCCGGGTAATTGGCAGTTCTCTTGGAGAAAATTACAAATTTGTTTGCTGCTCCACCCCTTCAGTCGTTTGTCTTGTTTTGGAAAAGGACAATTAGTTTACTACTGAGTGGCAACTGAAAATTAGGGTTACGAGGTCACTGTGTTTCTTAAAGCTCTCGGTCTGAAGTTAATTGAGGTGTGTGTTTTGTCTTTGTTTTAAAACAGTAGATCTGTAGATGAGGCAAAAACCTTCTAGTAAATGGTGATCAGGATTCGCTGGATTCGTGTCTGGTGAGATGTCCAAGTTGTATATAGCATATACATGAAATTCATCATTTATGTGGCTATAAATGATATTAAAATTTAGAGTGGAATGTGGAGTAAGCATTAGTCTGTGCTTCTAACGTTTGCTGTGTATTCCAGGAAGCGGACAGAGAGGCTTTCCAGAGTCACTGGGGCAC
Source organism: Mystacornis crossleyi (assembly GCA_013400655.1). Classification (NCBI taxonomy): domain Eukaryota; kingdom Metazoa; phylum Chordata; class Aves; order Passeriformes; family Timaliidae; genus Mystacornis; species Mystacornis crossleyi. Next base: position 22,381 of record VYZQ01000098.1, read on the forward strand.
AAGGGTGGGGTTCCCAGTGTGTAGACGTGATAAGGGAGATTAGTCACTGGATGTGAAAGAGATAAAGGCTGAGGAGGTGATGTTATCCCCGTATAAAATAATCCACTTGTGATTTCAGTGTTTCAAGCCTGTCTTGCAATAAAATACCGAATAAGAAGTTTCAAGGAATGGTTGTGACTCCCATCTGAATGGGAAAACATGCACTGGGAGAACCACGGCTTAACAGAAGAAGTTAAGAGATGGTTTCCTCTTAATTCTCAATTGTAATCTCCAGGAAAAATTGCCAGGTGCTGGTGGGTTTTCTTCCCCTGAATTGCCAATGCAAAAAGTAGAAGGCAATTGAGTAGGGTAGGGAAAAATTGCACAAAATAAGAAAATCAGATTCACGTACCAAAAGGTAATTAATTGCATATTTGTTAAGACATGGGAAGTTTAAATAGACTTCTTTTTTCAGTGTAGGTTATTGAGCCTAGATTGTTAGGCCCAGTAACAGTGCTTGTAATATTTCCAAGTATTATAATAATTCCTGGTAGAAGCATAATGGACTCTTGATCAGGAGATCAGATGGGGTCATTATTATATTGTTTAGGCCTTAACTTAGGATGGCTCTGAAAATGTATGGGTGTCAGTTTCATTGCAGCTGCTCATGTTTATCATAAACATATCCACTGTAGAATTTAGGCATTAAAATTTATCAGTCTTAATATAGTTTTACAGTAATTTTATCTTTTAATATTTTCCTTTTTTGTTTTTGTTTTTGTTTGTTTGTTTTGGCTTGATTTTGAGCTATATAGCTAAACTTTATTTGGCATTTGAATAATTACTAATAAAAGGACATTACTAGGAATTTGGGAATATGTAATTGTTTCTATGGGTTTTTTTCTTGCATGATTATAGATTTCATAAATTCTGCCTTGTAAATACAGCTTCTAATAGGAGAACTTACTAAGTATGTATCAGGGGCTCATTTTCTTTGCCACTTGTTAGGTTAAAATACCAGCATTTTGACATAGCCTTGACCTTCTTAGCTGAAAAAGCGCTTAAATACAGAGTTAGGCAGTATCTCGTACACCTGGTTTGCAAGAGTATTTGCACTTAATATGAATGTGAGTTTTTCAGTATCATGTACTATTAGTGACTTTATTCACTGAAAAAAAGTTCATTGACTTTGATATCAAGCCCTCAGAAACACTGTGGTGTAGTATGGTAGAGCATGGCAGAGTTGTGAACACACATCAGCCTCACTCATTTAAAGTGCAGCCTAATTCTTCACCTGAAAATGTTTTTCTTCCTTTTCAGAACTACAAAATTCCACTAAAGGGGTAAAAGTGGGAAAACCCAGGACAAGAAAAAGCAGCAAGGTTTGTATTTCTGCCTGTAAATATTCAGTATGATGAATAGCTGATACTGCTCTAATAAAAAGGTAGAAGTTATTTTGAAGTTGCAGCCAGAAGTGTTATGTTACGTCTTGATAATAGACAATTTTGAACACAGAGATGAAAAGGAAGGGATAATTAAAATTAGGAGGGTTGCTAAATTGGTGTGTGCACGAGAGTTAAAGAAAGGCATTTGTGTTTAAAAAAATCAGTGGGATTGCATAAAAACATGAAGGGGCTGCAAGGAAACAGCATCACATGCAGCATCACTTGAGCACAAGTGATGCTAGATTGGTTTTGGAAATCCTCTGCATCTTATGTGATCTGCGTTCTTTATGTGTATAAAATGATCGTTACAGCAACAGAAGACACCGAGTCCTTTTACTGAAACATTAAGTTTCTGAAATTTTGTACAGTCACCCCTTTTTAGGTTGGGAGGTACCTGTCAAGGTCTTCCAAAAACTAAAAGCCTTTAGCAATAAATACCTTTAAGTCACGTATGTGTTAGACAGCATTTCATCTGACAATTGTTTTATGTGTGCTCAGAAGTCGTAAGACCTCTTTCAAAAGTTGAGTGTTTGTTTTCTGTTGTATTTCTTTTTTTTTAAAAAATTGCTACTTCTTACAGCTCAAAGAGTAGTCTGGCTATCTGAGCCATGGCTGACATCTTCCCTGTGTTAGAAAGGGCTAAATCAAGGAGGGAATATAAACTGTTTGTCACCTTTGCAGGCCGATGATTTGGGCGATATTGCAAGCTGGCCAACACCAAGTGAAATAGCAAACAATGAAGTAAGTATCCTCCGTTATCCTCAGTATTGTTATTTTTTTAAACCATGTTGGCTTCTCTGTTTAATACTGTTCCCCCCAGAATGTGCTTTGGGTGTTGTAGGGTTTCATTAGAAGTTTTGTCAATAATTCAGGATACTGGTGTGTGTTTAACTGTTTGCACTGGTACTGGAATTTGTTAGTGGTGTGCCACGGACCTATACATAAAAATGTGCCTTATTTTTTAACTCCACTGTTTAAAAAGTTTCATTTACCTTTTCTGCTGTTTTCTTCTGTTTGTGCACGGCTGAGAAGGCCTTTGGAGTTGTGAACATGCTGCCCTCTCTTGTGGCTCAGAGCACTTTGGGCCCGTTGTCTGAACACAACTTAGTTTTTCTTAGTTATCTTACTCCTCTGATATGTTTTTCCCTCTACTGGGTTTTAAGTTAACATCTATTCTGTCAAATTATCTTCCTTTCTCTTTATCTCAAGTGATAAGTGCATAATGTATTTTAGACTTCTTTGATGCTATTTAAAACAAGAAGAGAGCACAGATTATTTGAAATGGTGAGGTGCCATTTCACTCTGCTCTAGCTCTGCAGCAGCATCCCTGTGGTGCTTTTGCTATGTTCTTGGTGAGGGAAACCAGAATATTTGGGTTCAACAACACGCATTTTATAACTGAAAGTGTCCAAATTCATGTAGTGTCTGTAAAACATAATAGCATTCAGTTTGTACTTAAACTCGGTTTATTTGTCTAGGGGAAGGCTTTGTGTTCAAATTAATTATAGCACAGTACTGCAGTATCTGCTGCATGTACTCCAGCAGGTTCAAAGTTGTCTCCACAACACAGGAAAATTCTTTAGCAGAAATGTCTGCAAGGCTTCCCGTTTTGCAGGTAAATATATCTGATCGTAGAATGATTTGGGTTGGAAGGGACCTTTAAAGGTCTTCTAGTCCAGCCTTACCAACCCAAGTGGAAGGGACATCTTCCACTTGATCAAGTGGCTCAGAGCTTTGTCCGACGTGACCTTGAATGTTTCCCAAGATGGGACATCCAAACACCTCTCTGGGCAACCTGTGCTACTGTTTCACCACTCTCATCGTGACAAAATGCTTCCTGTAATTTGTCTGAAACTTTTTAGTTTAAAACCATTCCCCCCTTGTCCTGTTGCTACAGGCCCTGCTAGAAAGTCTGTCCCCATTTCATAATCCCCCTTTAAGCATTGGAAGACCATGATAAAGTCTCCCTGAAGTCTTCTTTTCTCCAGGCTGAACAATCCCAGCTCCCAGCTTGTCTTCACTGGAGAGGTGCTTCAGCTCTCTCATCATCCTTGGCCTCCCCCGGACTCTCTCCAGCAGGTCCATACTTTTATGCTGGGGACCCCAGAGGTCCTTTTATGCTGGAGGCAGCACCATGTCCTGAGGTGAGGTCTCACCAGAGTGGGGCAGAATCCCCTCCCTCCCAGTATTCTGTAAGACCACGTTTTAAAAGATAATCAGTCTGAACAGTAGATACTAGTGAGAGTATTTCTTTCTTTCCTATAAAATAAATTTTTATGTCTGAGGGATTGATTCACAATTGTTGTGCACACAGCCATTTTACATCTGTGAAAAACCAAAAGCTTTCTTTTCTTAATCTAAAAATTCATTTTATACTTTTGCCAAGTTAGTAGAAAATAAAGCTATTTTAAAAGAGACTTTACAAAACAAGACAATTCTTAAAGTCCACCCTGCTGAAGAAGCTGAGAGCAGATTATAAAAAAGGAATTTTATTAGCTAAAGGAAATGTGCACCTCCTGCTATCAGCAGCTGTACTGCCAGAAATAATTATCTGTGTCTCTTACAGTGTAAGACTGTAAGTCACAGTAAGAAGCCAACAAATAGAAGAGAAAAGGAGGAGAAATCTGATCAAAAAAGCAATAATGGAATCAAGGACAATCTGGAGGCAAAGCCAGATGGTCCGGCAGAGAACACTAGTGAAGATGAAGCTCAAACTAATAACCAAAGGAAAAAAGGTGAGTTTGGGCGCAGTGCATAATGCAGTAAGTCACTGTTGATACAGCTGCATCGATTCCAGTTGAGTGACTTGATAAAACTTCTCCTGATTTGCATTTGGTGGGTGAATACAGAATATATTGCTGTCTGCACGGAAGCCTCAGCCAGGCTGCTTCTCTCAGGGTTTGGAGCGTTCTGTTCAGTCAAGTAGGAATTCTGGGGGAAAAGCAGCTTGTGCCCTATTGATGGTCCTTGGAGCTCTGACAATTTCTGGAAGATTTTATCATGGCTATACAAGCCATTACTGTCTCTGATAGCTTTATTTCCCTTTATACGTAGCACTGTGTTAATTTAACTTAATATATATATGTGTGTGTTACTGCATATACACTAGCACTTCAAATTTCATGTTCTACTGTTAGCTTACACATTGAAGTGATCATTTGAAAACTAAACCAGGTTATTTGCTTGCTTTTGATCCAATCTGTTACATTAAAAATGGGAAGAAATCCTGTATCTTGTTTGGTCAGGAGATTGGAATAGGCTGGAGAAACAGCAGAAAGAGTTTCAAGATCTTTCTGCCATTGGCTGCTTTTTTATCTTGCTTCCCTGCTGTTGTTTTTCCAGATCCTAAAGACCTTTGCTGTTTAGATTTATTAATCTTCCTATATATATGTATTAAAAAACAAAACCTATACCACTTTTAATTTTTTCAGTCTAAGTGGAAATCTAAAGCAAAGCATTTCACTTAAGCGTAAAACCTGTTCTTCTTTCCCCCCCCAGTGCAGATAACACATTTTATGTACTTGCTTATATTTCTTAGCCACAAAAGTATGAAGCCCACAATATCAATCAATATTATAGTTAAATAAATTGTTAGGCCAGCCTACAAATAAGACAAAATAAAGCTTTGCTAGTAATTTTTGATGCTTGCAAATGACCTTTGAATATCTTGAGGTCAAAAAAACAGTACCACAGGTAAATTCTCAGGAAAATTTGTATGATTTGTGATTGAAATCTTTATTGTGGTGGTTAATTTTATGTTATTTTTTTACCTCATAGTTTCATGGACAAGTTGTGAAATTATATAGCAATGAATTTACTGTCTGTGTTTGACACTTACATAGCTATAAATTCTTCATCATGGAGCACCTAAAAGCCATGAAATAAAAAACTGTCTTCCTATATTTGAAGCTTAGGTGAGGTTACCTTTCAGTTTGAGAAATTCTTGTTTACTGCATTTATTATTTAGTCATTTGTAATACCTTAAAATTTCAATGTTAAGCTTCTCCTGCGTTTTAAAATTTGAAATTAACTGTTGCTAATTTTACAAGAAGAATTCTGTAGAGTCCTTTCAGGAGCTGAAAGCTCAAGTGTTAGTATAATTAAGAGTAATATATTAACTTTCCAAGGTAACAAGCAGAAATGGGTGCCACTTCACTTGGACGATGTGAGGTCAGACAGTCAAGACAGACCAGGCTCTCGAACAAGCTCCAGATTTGTGCTGGAAACAAACAAGTTAATACCTCATAACAACAGAAGGAATGAGGCAAGAAGTAAGTAGTTCTCAGTCTCTGAGTCTTGGTGGCAAATAAACTGTAATAATATCACTTGAGCTGGCAGAAACGTTGCTCTAGCTGTAGCGGGTAAAACCTGGTGTTTATATTTGCCAGTAACCAGCAGCATATATTTTCCTCTTCATGGCTCCCTACACAATCTTGTCCCACAATTTTACAATGCAGAAAGTTCGGAAATAGCCTTAGAAGGTGTCTGCTCTGTCCTGCTCTGCTGCTATTCCCACAGCTTGTTGCTACCAGAGCAGTTGCTTGTGGAGCTACACTTTGAACTCTGCTTTGGCAGTTCTACTGATGTTGTTTTTTCCTTTGAGCTGGACCGATTCCCTCAGCTCCCTGACCTATTTCTCAGCATGGCTATGCAGAAAGCTGTACTAACACCACAACTGGTACTGCTTCTGGCCCTCAGGTGTTGTGAACACAGCTGGTTAGGTGGCAGAAATCTTAGGCTGAGTGTAAGTCTTTGGTTTAAGTTTTAAAATTGCGATACACATTAACAGTTTGAACGTTTGCCCATTATAAAAAGTACTGGATGCTACTGACATGGAATTTATGAAGTCGTTTTAGGAACCGGATGTAAGAGCTTGATCTGGATTTTTGCAGGATGGATAGGGGCAGAGGGAGGATTTTACCACTTCCTTCAGCAGTTTTTCCTTAGGATGGTCAAATGACTGAAAACTTGTAGCATGAATTCTACCTCAAGGTTTGAGTGATTCAGAACCAGTTTCAGTGTGGAGAACATAAAACATTTCTTTCTCTTTTCAGGAACATTTGTGTTTAAATAAAAAACCTAATTTCATGCTAAATATGAACTTGCTCATGAGGGCGTTATATGTAGGATTTCTGCATGAGTCTGAGCCATAGCCACTCTTAGGATGGAAAATACAAACTGATCTGGAAAAATAGTTCAAGTACTACCTATGCATTCGGGATCTCTAAGGTTGGGGGTGACAAGTGCTCAGGTCCAAATCCCCAGTGAGACACACAGATTATATTCTCTGTGAATTCAGAGTCTTGTTTCAAGTCTTCAGGACTTGAGTGTACGAGGATACACATGTGGTTGTAGGGCTCGCTAAAAATAGTTGCTAAACCAAGATTTTCAATACAATTTTTAGTATATCTCTTTAGTTAGTCCTTTGTTAATCTAGCAGCTCTCAATTTGATCAAGTAGGGGCTGTATCCCCAGGCATTCCTGTGGCGGAGTGGTCCCCCTGGCATCTGAAAGACTGTCCAGTTACAACTTAGAGAAACTTTCAGCAAAGGTGACTGACTGAACATGGAAGTCTTTGCGAGTGTTAGGAAAAAAGAAAGAAAATGAAACCCTCTCTCACAGAGTTCCTCTCACGAGTGAAGTGGGAATTACACCTGTCCTTAAGGGTGAAGCCGAGGTCCCTGGGGTCTGGTTTGGACAGTTGCTGTTCAGTGGGCACAGCCAGGGGAGTGGTTGGCAGCTGCTGCTGGGAGTAAAAGGGAGACTCCAGAGAGCCACTGCTGTGGGAATCCCATCACCAAGAGCTGGGCAGAGGAATCAAGTGCACCCTCAGCACATTTGCAAATGACCCCAAGCTGAGTGCTGCAGCTGACATGCCTGAAGGGTAGGATGCCACTCAGAGGGACCTGGACATGCTCGAGATGTGGTCCCTGGGAATCTCATGAGGTTTAACAAGACCAAGTGCTGGTGCTGCACCTGGATGAGGGCAATCCCTGGTATCAATCCAGACTAGAGGATGAGCAGATGGAGAGCAGCCCTGCTCAGAAGGGTTTGGGGGTGCTGGTGGAGGAGAGGCTGGACATGCCCTGGCCATGGGCACTCACAGCCCAGAGAGCCAAATGTGTCCTGCGCTGCATCCAGAGCCCCGTGGGCAGCAGGGGAGGGAGGGGATTCTGCCCCTCTGCTCTGGTGAGACCCCACCTGCAGTGCTGCATCCAGCTCTGGGGCCACAGCACAAGAAGGACATGGACCTGATGGAGTGAGTGCAGAGGAGGCCACTGAGATGATCAGAGGGATGGAGCACCTCTCCTGTGAGGGAAGACTGGGAGAACTGGGTTTGTTCAGCCTGAAAAAGAAGGGGCTTTGGGGTAACCTAATCGTGGCCGTCCAGTATCTGAAGGGAGCCTGCAAGGTGCAGACTATTTAAAAGGACATGGAATGACAGGAGGAGGGGGAATGGTTTTTAAATGAAAACAAGTAGGTTTAGACTAAATATTAGGAAAAAAAAAATTTCCTCTGAGGGTGGTGAGGCCCTGGCACAGGTTGCCCAGAGAAGCTGTGGCTGCCCCATCCCTGGAAGTGTTCAAGTCCAGGCTGGATGAAGCTCTGAGCAGCCTGGTCTATTGGAAAGTTTCCCTGTCCATAGCAGGGGGGTTTGAAACCAGATGATCTTTAAGATTCCTTCCAACCCAAGCCATTCTTCAATTCTGTGATTCCCATCTCACTCTAGTAGTGGTGGGAGTCAGCGGAGGAGACTGAACATTCCTTCCTGCCCTGAGCTGATCATAGGTACTGTGATCTCTGAGCTGGCACCAGAGTGTCCAGTTGCTTCAGAAGCATTTGGGGTTGACTGCCAGTCCATTGATTGCCATCTTACTGCTGACCCCTCCTGCCTGACTCACCCTCTGGCAGGGCTGCCAAACCTTTCCTGTTCCTCTCCTGCAGCTTCAGCTCTGACCACCTGCTTCCGTCAGCATGGCTGAGGCTGTGGATTGCCTGGGAGCAAGCTGAGAACTCTGGTGTCATAAGGGACTTAGAGGCACCAGGATGTTTCATTGTGATTGCAGGTATTTTGTGTTTTTTTTTCTCTTCAAGATTGGCGTCGTGATAGAGAAAAGAGAGACGACCATGACGAAGTGTGCAGCGTGAGGAGTGAGGGTGGCAGCGTCCGAGGATTCTCCAGAGGCAGAGGAAGGGGGAGAAGCAGAGGAAGAGGACGAGGCAGAGGAAACTTCAACGGTAGGCAAAGAAATGGATATTTCGCAAAAAATGTTAAAACTATCTTTATAGTGTTGTTGTTTTCATTTTCTAATGTTGTTATTTTATGTTTTCTCTTATGTTGAAGTGAACTTTGACTATTCAGTTGGTTATCAAGAACTGTATGGTGAAGGAATTGACCAAGTATTTCAGCCTGAGCTTAACCCTGGTGTGATTTATTACTATGGTGATGGAACAGGAGTGCAGATGTATTCTGTGGATGAAGCACTTCTCAAGGAATATATAAAACACCAAATGTAAGTAGATTGCTTGATGTATAAATATTTTCAGAGACCCAGTTAGGATAAAATAACTCACTTCAAACAGTGTTTAATCCTTATTATCCATATCAAGTTGCAGATTAAGGTATTTCAGCTTAACTTTTTGAGTTAACTCAGACCATAACTAGTGCCAGCTCAAATTTATTCACTGGTGGGGTGGAAAAACTTGAGTAATGGGGAGGAGTTTTAAGGAAGCTGTTTCTGCATCTTGTGCTGTAGTCTGGCTCTAACTCGTGTAACTGCTTTATTTATGGTACACAGCCCTCTTTATGTTGTCATGTAATTGAGATATGGATGTCTCTGAGCTTGTGCTTTTGAGTACTGTTGGTCTGTTTGCCTGTAAAGCTCTTCTTGGGTGACGGACGTTTCCCCTATTTGCTCTCAATTTCACTTTGAGAAGTCTTGTTAGTTTGATGTTTTCAGTGTGTTTCACCTGAAACATGTTACTGAGAGAGAGTAGATTTGCAATGATACTTGATTTTTCAATAATCTGAAATGTTTACTTTCTCATGTACACCATTAGGCAATGAGAAACCATCTGGAAGACTGATTATCACCAGGAGACAAGTCAAAAAGGGCCTGGAAAGCACTAGTTCATTTTAAAGAGACAGTTTCCACCACTGGCAGATATTTCATCCTCAGTACTTGCATTTCTCTGCGATGCCTCTGTGGTGGTTTTTGATTGCCCTCGTATTCCCTACAGCAACTTGCTTATTTTATTCTCGCTTCTTTTGTTACAGTTGACGCAAAAAGGAAGAGAAAAGCCTCTTTAAAGGGCAGAAAGTATCTGACATGTGGCTATCATCTTCAAAACTTCTATTGCAGTCTTTTTTCACTCTTGCTGCCAGGCCCCTATGAGACCTGACAGTGGACATGTACCCCCATGTCAGGATAATCGGCCTGCACTGTCCTCAGACAAGTGGGGGAGGAGCACAGCCACTCCACTGTTGGCCAGATTTCTGGGCATGCAGTGTAGAGTCCAGACCTCCTAAGGTAGGACATGATGATGTCCCCCTCTGCTGAGAAAAATGTCAGTTACACCACTGGTCACATCTGACTTCTGGGTATATTTGTGTTTCCTTTTGGCACCGAGAGGTTGGCAGGTGTTGGTAGAAGACTTGACGTGGCTGGACAGCCACTGGTTGTTTGCCTGGTGTGAACTCCTAAGGCAATTTGGTTATGGAGTTAGCTTTCCATGAGAGGGAGATTCCTGAGCAGGTTTAGAACATAATTTCACTAGTTTTATTCTCCC
>VYZQ01000098.1:32626-44717 GCA_013400655.1 Mystacornis crossleyi
AAAAAAAAAAAAAAGAAGAGAGAGAGAGAAGTGTTTTTTATTTATTCTCTTCTTTTATTGCACTAAAACTGATGGGAAACAAACTTCATTCATCAGTTACCTATTACTAGCCTCTAAATGGGGGTGGCTTTGTCTGCCTTTCATAACTTAGCTATAAAATATTACCGTGAGTACGCCAAAGAAGGAAGTATATCTAGAATAAAGGTACACAAAATTGTTATGTCTCAGAGTTCCTAATGGAGTCCAAGATAAATCAGGATATATTAAAGAAATGAGATTGAATCCTACTGGATGAATAAATTTTACCTACTTAATAGAGAAAAATCTTAGAGACTGTCCAACTGAGTTGATGTGTAATTACAGGAAGAAACACTGCTATCAAGCAGTTCATGCTTGTCCCAAGAACCAGCTCGATGTACAAGAGAGTAATATTTGTATTGCATACAAAAATATCTTCTGTTTTTTTTAAATTACAGGCTGAAGTTGTCAGCCTGAAAAGTTTCAGTGCTTAGCAGCTCCTCATTCTGCAACATGCAGCAGAACTCTATTTAAAAGCCCTCTTACTTTAGCAAATAAAGAAATAAAAGTTCAAATATCAATTCAAGAATAAGCAAAGGGACTCTGAGGAAAAGGAAGAAGAGAAAAGCTGGAGGGGTGTGTGTGTTTAGGTTCGTCCCTCTACCTGGAGCAAACTTGTGCATTGCCTTCATTTATCATTAATTGTCTTTCACATTCCTTTTTCTAGAGTGATGGACATCAAGTGAGGCAGTTTGAGTCAAGTTCAGTCATTGTCCATTTCTGCTTATGGAATTTTTATCTAGGTGAATCATTATAGGATTTTACCTTTACTGTATAATTGTAAAGGTAACACTAGTAAAATATTGGTATATAGCATATGTGCTTGCTTATCTTCTAGACTGGGAGGAGAAAAGGAACATAGCAGCTCAGAGCAGTAGACAGGATATTCTTGAAATAAACTTTCTCTTTGTGCCCAGTTGCTTCACTGATCATACTTGGCTCTGAGTAAGAGCTTAACTCTCCTAAAGCCTTGTTCTCTTCTCTGTTTGCTTTGACTCACTAGCAGTGTGTCCATTTGTCCTGTCTTGTCCAGCATTGAGACTTTAAATTCATTCTGTCTTGGAGCTGAGTGTTGGTCAGAGCACAGTGCTGGTAATGCTAGGCTCACAGGTCCGATCCCCGCCTGGGCCACTCGATTGGGAGTTGGACTCGAGGATCCTTGTGGGTCCCTTCCAGCTCAGAATGTTCCATGTGTTTCATAGAGCCAGCTTTTGCTTCAAATTTCTTCAGCTACAGAAAATTGGAGAAAGAAATGGTATCCAGGTGCTGCTTGGGTCAGTGATGTCATGAAAGTGCCCTGCTCTTGGAGACTTTGGCCTTGATTCCAGCTTCAGTGGAGAGACTTCATATTTTATACTTTGTTGAAATTAGAATGATCTTTATTTACATTTGCATGTGCAGCTTTTTTTCCTCATTATTTTAATACCCTCTCATTTTCTTTTTGCACTCCATCTATTTTTGTGACAGAATTTTAACTTCTTTCCCTTAAGTCCTTCCCTACCTGCGTTTTTTCTGAACACGATGAGGGGTTAGTATTCCTTGGATGTAATGTGCAAAATCATGGTATGATGTGTAAGCTCCATGAAAGGCCTAGATTTCAGTCGTCATGATTAATTGAGGGGGTTTTCCATTCTTTCTCATAGGACGTTTTCTCATTCCCTTGCTCTGTGTGACAGATCATGATTCGAATTCCTTACTTTTTGTCTTCGCTGAGTATAAAACATCTTGACACCCAGATTATTTCCTAGAGCAGCTTCATTGTTGAAGATTTGTCTTTCTGCTGTTTGTCCCTCATCTCTGTGGTATTACCAGATTCTGAAATGTTCTTGTTCTTCAGCATCATCTATTCTTTAAGACTTTTTTCCTCCATGAACTGTTGTGCCTTTTGGTACAGTTTCATGCCAAATACAACACTACTGGTTTTGTTTTCTCGTCTTCCCACAAGCATGCTTGATGATTCAGAGTATATATCTGTGCCTCCACGCTCAGATAGGATACTTAAACCTTCCAGTGCACTGGAGACTGGGACAATAAAAGATGCAGTTCAGGAGGAACTGATACTGCTGTGTGGGACATAACTTATGCCCTGACTGTAAGCAGTGCTTGTCCTTCATCCATATGGAGGCCAAGACAATGTTGTTCTCTTCTGCCCATGTAAGTAATGAGGGAGGGGGCGGGTGAAGGAAAACTGGAGTGTAGTTTTTGGTTGTACAGATGTAACAAGGCTTTGATTTTTACCCCTCTGTGCTGTACTGAGTCATGAGTCTGTCTTAAGCTGTCGAGCATGCTTGCTGCTCTGTGGGTCTTCTGTAGTGATGCAGCTGTTGAAGAATGATTTTGTTGATGTCAAAATATGCTCTGGTTTTTTTAATGGAAGACTTTAACAAGGAATCTAGGTTGCTACTTCAGGATTTTCTTTAACCATAGAATAAGCTCAGGTTTGTATGTTTCATTCTGCAGTGAGTATTATTTCAGCACAGAAAATTTGGAGAGAGACTTCTTTCTGAGGAGAAAGATGGACCAACAAGGATTTCTGCCTGTGTCACTGATTGCCAGTTTCCGTCGGATGCAAGCTCTGACAACGAATGCTGCACTCATTTTGGAGGTAATATCATTCAGAAGCATGCATTTGAAAAGTTGCTTGGTTAATTATGTGCTGCTGTTGAAAGTCAGTGCTATGAAATTAAGAAAATTTTCTGTTTGTAATGACAAGGATTCTATAAAGAGGCTATAAGTGGCCAAGGTGGTGGGGTTTTTTTTCTTTCTTTCAGTAGTTTTTAATGTTATAATATGCTTGTCACACAGGCCCTAAAGGACAGTACAGAAGTTGAAACTGTGGATCAGAAACTAAGAAAAAGGGTTGATCCAGAAAAGTGGCCAATTCCAGGTCCTCCTCCATGCAACCTGCCTCCAACTGACTTTTCTCAGCTCATCAATTGTCCAGAATTCATACCAGGCCAAACTTTTGGCTCACATACTGGTAAAGGATTTAATTAACAGAAACATAAGTTCAGTGCTGTCTGTCTAGCTTAGGAAATTTGCCTCCTGATACTGATTTCATAATAGAAGTTGTACTTTTGGTAACGGTTTATTCAGCTACTCTGCCTGCCAGCCTTGCACTTGCCAAGTCACATGGCTGATGTGAAGTCGATAAAAATGTGTCTTGTGTGTTATGGCTCTGATCATTCTCCAGAACGTCGAACGGTGGACTACAGTCCTGTAGAATTAGTAATACTGATCTTAAACTAGTCATAAAATCTGCTTCATTTTTGTGGCAGCTGAAAGTACACTCTTTATTTGGTGCCTCCTTGTTTTGGATGTGAAACTCATTCACATTATTAATAGGGAGATGGATTTGTTTTCTGACAACCCTTGGCAAGGAAATCCTTTAATAAAATGTTGGCTGAAATTAAATGGGAAGAGTGAAGATGGAGTTAGGCACCCATCCACAGAGCTAGAGAATGATGTGGAGAAAACAGGATCCTAATGATGCTGTGCTTTCTTTTCTCCTCAACAAACATAATGTCTCACAGCCTATGAAGAAACTTGCCATGGAAATAAGTTCTTAGAACTGATTTTATTCTGAAATGTTGGGTGAACTGAGAAAGGCTGTCTCTTAAAAATGAAAAGAAATTCTTTGATCAGTGTTGTAGTTATCCATAGAGGTAGAAAAATGGTAGCTGTGGTTAAAAGAAAGACCAGTGAAACAACTGAAAAACAATTAAAACAAAAACAATTCACAGCAGGAACTGAACTACTGTTTTCTACTTCTAGAGTCTGCACCAAGTTCTCCAAGAGTGGGAAGCCCACTGAGTCCAAAGGAAAACGCTGAAACGAGTAATTTTCAGACAATGTCTAAAGGACTGTCTACAAGTTTGCCCGATTTGGACTCTGAACCTTGGATAGAAGTGAAGAAGAGGCATCGTGGATCCACTGTCAAGCTAAAGGTAAAATCAAAACCCTTTAAGTTATGTTTAAATAAACAAATGCAAAACCAACTTTGAGGTTACACTGTAAACCAAGGTTTTAAACATCTTAACATATGTGATTGCTTGCGAATGCAGTACAGTTTGGGAAATCATTATCCAACTCAAATATAAAACCTTTTCCAACTCAGGAGACTGTTCCTGTACCTGATCAAATACCAGATCAACACCAACCACTCCCACCTCCAGAGGAACAAGAACAGGAAGAACTTGAATTTTTGTTTGATGAAGAGATGGAACAAAATCAGTGTTGGAAGAATAAATTTACTGATTGGTCAGACAGCGATTCTGATTATGAAATTGACGATCAGGATGTAAACAAGATTTTGATTGTAACACAGACACCACCATACATGAAAAAACATCCTTGTGGAGAATGTGCTGGCAACCGTGTGTACCGTGCAAAAATTACATCAGAACTTGCTAAAGTCATTAACGATGGCTTGTACTACTACGAACAGGATTTGTGGATGGATCAGAGTGAAAATGATGCCATGATGAAGGTAATTCTCTTTAATTTTTGACCTGAAAACCATGCCTATCCAAACAGTTCCCAAATTAATTACAGCCTTCTGCTATGTACTTGCAAAATGCTACAGAAAAGTGACAGTAATTTGCAGGTCTACTGAATTATCTTTAGAGTTGAAAGCAGACCCAAAGTTTTTCATGCCACAGACTTGACCAAAACCACCGGATGAATATTTTTTGTAACATTTTGCAGATGGTTCAAGATTTCCAGTGTTTTCTTGTTCTATGAGTCTTTTGTTTCATAACACCTGCACACCCCTACCCAGAGAGGAAGGGGGTACATGTCAGAGAGGAGATAATGAGAGGGAAGTAGTGCAGTCAGTTTTAAAGTAGTTTTATATTAAGGTTGTGTTTGCCTTGTAGTTTGTTAGAACAATAGTTAGAATGAAGTTACCTAAACACTGAGTGGTGAGGAAAAGGGGCTTTATCTGTGCACAAAGAGAGGGTAGTGGCTTCATGGACAAATGGAGCATGTCCGTACAAAAGCAAGCTGACAAAGGTGGAAATGAATGTTGAAAATAAGAGCAAGAAATAAAGGTAGAATTTAGAATATGGATTAGAATGAACCAAGAAAACCAGCAAACATGAAGAGGGCAGTGAGAAATAGCAAACTGCAAGAGAGAATATTTTCTTTTTTGTTGTTGTTACGGACTTGACAATGATTTGATGAGATTTTTCACGTGCAGCATGCACAAGTCCCACCCGAGACAGGTGAGTGGGTACTTGTGTGTCAGTTCTGGCTTATTTTCTCTTCATGAAATGCATCTGTTTCTCAGGGTGCTATCTATTACCCTGCTTTGCATTTACAATTTGCTTTCTCTAACTCAGCAAGAAATTGAGAACTTTAAGAAGCTAAACCTCATTAATAAGGACGAATTTATTAGTCCTGCACCAGAAACTGCTGATCCAACCCAAGAAGTTCCTCCAGGACCTCGAGGGTTACAGAAAGGTAAGTATGAAAGTATTTGTTTTTTAGAATCTCTGTAATAAAGAACAACTCTGTAGGTGTTTTGACTCTCTCTGCCTGTGCAGTATTTTAATTTTGGTTCAGTCAGCAGTCTGAGGGGGCTTTTTTTTTGCTAATTTTTCAAATTGCCAACTGTTTCTGGGTAGCATGGTTTCAGTTGAATGACAAAAAGCTGGCACTTGTTCTGCTTTGTTGTCACTATCCATCAGCACCAGGTGCTCTTTGTGTGACTTTGAATTGACAATGTGTAAAGTTAAACTGAAGCTGTGAAACATTTTATAGAAACCAGCATTTCTATGGGATACAGGGATGGAAGGAAATGAGATTAGAAGAATTTACTACTTGTGTCATAACATTACTGAGCAGTCACGACATCAAAATATTACCTCGTGAGGTATTTCTGATAGAAGTAGTACTGTTAACATTTACTGGGTTACATGCTAATAGCATCTCTAAAGTAGCTCAGGCAAACCACCTCACTTTCTCCTTCCTGCCTCCATGTTTATCAGAGGAGCTGGCCTGTAATTTCCTAAGTACTGAAGTACCTCCAACAGCAGGAGTGGCTCGATCGCTGCCAACAGCAGTCCCAGATTCCCCCTGTTTCCACCCTGGCTTTATCCCACGAACACCTCGCACCCCAAGGCTCCAGGATCCCAACAAAACACCCAGGTTCTACCCTGTTGTTAAAGAAGCACGATCCTTTGATGTAAAGGTAAATGAAAAAACATATTTAAAAAAAAAAACAGCAAAAGCCTGTAAAACTCAAGTTTGTGCATACAGCTTAACAAGAATTAAAAGGCAAAAAATTAAATGCTTGTACTCCTATTGTTTATCTCCAAAATATTTACCATATTAATTTTTAAATTTCAATTAATGCTTTTTGAGTCTTCTTCCTTGTAAATCCTCACTAGAAGAACTGTAATGTTTAAGAGTTTTGGTTAGTTACATAAGACTAATCTTCAGATTATGAAACTGGTCTTGTGACTTTATAACTGGTTAGATAACAGAATATAAAACTTTTAGATCTCTGTTTTAAGTGGGAGAGAATGAGTGAAGTCAAATTGGGGAAATAAATGCTCCGTTTACTTTCTCAGACTCCAAGAAAAAGAAAAACGCGCCACAGTACAAATCCTCCCTTGGAATGCCATGTTGGTTGGGTGATGGATTCCAGAGACCACAGGCCAAGAACTTCCTCTGTGAGGTGAATGTTGTTGTTATTCAAAATATATTGGCAGGTAGTTCTCACTGCTAATGGAGAAACAGGCTATCAAAGGCAATTTATAAATACAATAGAAGCAAGAAAAGAATGATCAAGAAAGACAAAAATATGGAATATAAGGCTGTCTGGAAACAAGCTGGGCAGACTGGTGTTTACAGTGTTGCTTAATCCGTGATATAGCAGCAGTACTTGAGGCACTGATGTTCACTTCAGCAGTCATTAAAAATCAGGCAGGACAGTAATGTTTAGTTATCGTTGTCCAAAACTGTCTCCATTTTTTATATATTAGCACAAAATCTGATTTTCTTGAGGTGCACCCAAACCCAGAGGCACTGCAGCAGTCACCAGGTAACCCTACTACAGCTCTTGCATAGGTCAGGGTGGATGAAAACTGATGGTGTAGAAAAGCTCTGTTTATAGGTCAGAAATATGTTGGTTTTTTTCTCCAGCAGTTCTACTGCCTCACCTTCAGAAGGAGCTCCACTGGCAGGTTACGGCTGTACTCCAAATTCTCTTCCCAAATTCCAGCACCCATCTCACGAACTGTTAAAGGAAAATGGCTTTACTCAGCAGGTGTACCACAAATACCGTCGGAGGTGTTTAATGGGTAAGCTGCTCCACGCACTTCCTAAAATTTCAGGTAGAAGTTTCCAGGTGTTGTCTGATACCAGTTTTCTTCACATTGTTCCTCATCCTTAATTTTTCTTGGGAAAGGCAAGCAAAATTTATTTGGTACTTCTGTTTTAGGAACTCTGCTTGCCATTTAACTTACCATTCCCTGACAAAAAAATTACACTCTGAAGTTACCGGAAGATCTGGTGTGTTTTTTACTAAAGGCATGGCACTTTTAATTTTTCACCAGAATATTTTAAATAGTGGTTTTGTTCTTCCCTTTCTTTTTTTTTTCCAGAGAGGAAACGGTTGGGAATTGGCCAGTCCCAAGAAATGAACACACTTTTTCGTTTCTGGTCCTTTTTTCTGAGAGATCACTTCAACAAGAAAATGTATGAAGAATTCAAACAGCTTGCTCTAGAGGATGCAAAAGAACACTACAGGTATTTTTTCCTGAGGCCTTACCACTTCTTTTAATGACCGTGAAGTCTACATACATCTGCAGTGACCATTTTTAGTACTGCCTTTGTCTTCTTGTAAATCTTTAAAATAGCAGTGTCTCTAAGTTACTTTCATAGCAAAAGTCCATATATATTTGTGCTTTGCAGATGAATAGCTAAATGGGCAACATTTCCTGACCTGTAATCAGCTGTGAATTCTACAAAATCCTGTAACTTGTTGGCCATGATGAGTCAATTCTGTACCAACACTCCTAAGATTCTTCCTTCTATCGGTGACGACATTCTTAACCTCATTTTACTTGTTCAAACTGGTTCTTGCCTTACAAAAATACCAGAAAAATGACCACAAAGGAAATTGTCACTGCCCTTTAGCTCTTGGGTATAATTCCCTTTCTTCCACCCAGTTCCCCCACCTATGTTTCTCTGAGCCAAAAAGACAAGGTAGATTTTTGTACTTCTCTGTTCTGTTCCAGGTATGGCTTGGAATGCTTGTTCAGATTTTACAGCTATGGCCTGGAAAAGAAATTCAGGAAGGAAGTATTCGAGGATTTCCAACAAGAAACAAAGAGGGACTATGAAGCTGGTAATTATCACAGGCTTGTCACTGCTCATACTGTGGTAACATTAGTTGAAGATAATTCCTTGGCACTGACTTGTTAACTGACAAAAAACAGCTTTTATTCATATTCTTTTTATCTTCAGTTCTCTTAAAAATATAGTTAGCAGTGAATAATTAAGTTTTTAATTAAATTTGACCTTTGTAAAGTTGGTAAAATTATCTTTCTCTGTTACTAGGTCAGCTGTATGGACTGGAAAAATTTTGGGCTTACCTAAAATACTCTCAGCACAAGACTCCAGCTGTTGACCCCAAATTGCAAGAGTACCTAAGTAAATTTAAGAGACTGGAGGACTTCAGGGTGGATGTAAGTTTCAATGCCTATTTTTAATAATATTTGGTATACTAATATTTTTGCTGCAGAGTAATCTGAAAGCACCACTCGATTTCATGAAAAGGCAGCTTGATAAATCCTAAGGGCCTAATCCTTTCAGTCCTACAAGTCTGTGGAAAGGCAAAAATACCTGGTTTTATGGCAAAGCACATAACAGGTCGCCCCTGTTTATTTTCAGCCTCCTATTGTTGAAGAATCTGGCAGGAGGAGATCAGGTGAGGATTCAGGTCATCGCAGACATCAGTCTAACTCTTCTAAAACACCTTCCACCACCAAACCCACTGCTGCCTGTCAGCCCCGGGCGCTGGGAAGCATTTCCTGTGGGAATACCGTGCAAGTCTCTGCGGGCCGTAGCAATGCTTCCACAAAATCTATGGAAAGTGATGTACCAGAAAAATAGACTTTGGATGAGCTCATGCCCTCAAGAATCAGCTCTGGCATCACTCTCCTAACCTTCAAGGCGAGGCAATCTCTACTACGTGATTAAAAATTTATGGAAGGACAAAGGATGGGATTCTCTGTTTCACGGGATTTAGTTCCAAAACACTTGCCCTAGGAGAGTTGCTCTTGGTTATGGGATCGTTGGAAGGATCCTAGGGAAGATTCTTTGGCTTCAGTATTGCTTTCCTCAAGCTTTTGTTTACAAAGAACTGCATTCCTTGCATAAGCAAAAAATACTTCGAGGGATGCCTTACATTTCAGCTCAGATTTCTTAAAAAAGGTATGATATATACCCATGTTATTTACTATGCTTTCCTTACCCATATTTCCCCATTATTTGTGTTCTACCAAAGCAAAAAAGATCACATTATATGTAGAATATTAAATGGAAAGGAAGGATCTATGTGATGGGTTTGCTTTCAAAGCTAACTATTAAAAAGTACGTTTTTCTGCAAAAGCACACTCGAGAACATGCAGCTGTATATGAAACTGCGTTTCTGGATTCTATTTAAAGATATAGTTTCTATTTTTTTCAGGGTCTCCATAGTTAGTATTTTATTAAGTATGGAGTTTGAGTGGACTTAACTGGGATAGTTTTGCGGGTATTTCCTTCAGTACTGGTTCTTTAATAACTAAAGCAACTGAAAACTACAGGGGAAAATTGAGCTTTTGATTTCATAGTGTCTTAAATTAACATTCAGTATCTACAGTTTGTGCAGATTGTTAAAATAGCCAACTATTCATACTCTGGGCTTGAGAGGTGTCTTCATTTGAATTCTCTTACGATTATGAACTCTAGCAGGAGAGGTGTAATTTTGAATTTTCTTTTCTCAATATTTCAAGTAATAATTAGTTTGGAGGCAAAAAAAGTATTCCTTGTAAATTTTAATTTTTATTTGCTTTATTTTGCAATATCTGAATGAAGTTCTGCTTAAATTGTGCTCGCTAAGCCTAAATGATTTCAAACAGGTCTAAAGACAATTTCACTGAATGTAAGTTATTCAAATACAAATCCATTTTTGTAGCTGAAAGGAGAGGATGTTTTTAACCTGTCATGTCTTATTAACTTCATTACTTTGTTTTTAAAGACTCGAGAAGAACCAAGTGAATAACTTCTCTTCCAGGCATAAGTGAGAGGAATTCCAGCTTTTCATTAGTTAACTGCAGCATTACTTCAGTTAACTTTTACAGTTCAGAAGTGATGTCTAGCACAGATGCCTTAAACTGACTGCGCAGCCATGGATGGAGCTTTTAACTATCAGCTCTCAGAGGTTATAATGAATCTGGTAATTTTTCATTGTCCTGTGAATCTCAAATGATGGATGTTTGCATTGAAAGAAGTGGATGGTAGCAGTGACCTTCCCCACAGTTTTTACCATTTCAGCACAAAATCCAGCCGTTTGTCAGTGGCCTGTTCTAAATAAATTTAAATGAATACATACCAAGATTTGAAGTAAATATCCTATAAATATGCTGAAGTGACACATCTCAATCCTATGTTTGATCCATGCCTTTTGCTACCCATGAAAATGATGCAAATGTAAATTTGGATTGAAATTGTATATACAAGTAATAAATTTAAGATATTTCAATTTTTCATTGGAAACTGTGCAGATTAAGCTTTTAGTGCGTGTAATTTTGTGATATCTTGAAAAATTTTATAAAAACAACAAAAGAACCCTAATAGTGTTGTATATCAACTTTTTTTCCCCCGAAAGTGTGAAGAAAAACAGCTTGAAAGAGTGTAGGGCTGTAGATTTGCATGGGAATTCCTGCTGCACTGAGGGAAACCCAGCCTGTTAAAGGTGGAAGTGCTTCTTGGAATGTGAGCCAGCTTTCTTCAAGTTCAATATGGATTTATTTTTGGCATATGATTGGGTATCTGTCAAAAATACGAGAAGTGAATGATATATGTGGGGGAAGGCAAGGAGAGTGAATACTTTACCTGCTGGCCTCTACAGAGTTGCTTGGACAGTGTCCCTTTAGTGAGCTGGACAGAAACACCACCCCAGCCCATCCACAGCTCTGGCTGCCTCTGAGGAATGTCCCTTTCACTTCCCACGGGCTTGAATCTTCCCTCTCTTCCCTTGCAGATAGGTGGGGGAAAACGATCCTTGCATTGCTGCTTGTTTCACTGTGTTGGCTTCAAGTGGTTCATCACCTCAGTAACTGACGGACCTTGTTGCAGGGCCTTAATTTTAGTGTTTATCCAACATCCCTTCCCAGGCCTCTTACATCCATTTATTCCAACCTTAACTACGTTTCAAGACTAGTTGTGTTCTAACAGGGGTCATGGCTGACTGCTTTGTAAGTCTTGGACCTTGTCTAAAAATTCTCCCATGTGCTTACTGAAGAATTTCTAGGTTTTTCTTCATTTCTTCTGTTGACAAATAACCCTACGAACACTTCAAAGCACTACCCTGCCTAAAAACTAATTTCTGTCATGCTCAAA
Source organism: Mystacornis crossleyi (assembly GCA_013400655.1). NCBI lineage: Eukaryota > Metazoa > Chordata > Aves > Passeriformes > Timaliidae > Mystacornis > Mystacornis crossleyi. Next base: position 44,321 of record VYZQ01000098.1, read on the forward strand.
ATACTGGATTCTTGCAGCTTTTTAAAAGGGGAGACTCAAGCTGGCTCTTGTTCCTGTTGGAGACTAGATAATGTTTTCCTACAGTGAGCAGCAGTAGCCTGTGTTTTAACAGGGATTTGGATTTCTGTGGGAGATAAAGCATTAGAATGGATGGAAAACAGTTTGTATTCATGGCAGGCTCCATGCTGCAGCTCACCACTGCTGAGGTGACAAATGACACTCCCTCAGCTCCAGGCAGAGGGGACACTTAAGAATAGCTGAGGATCTCCTCCTGACAAATCTCATGGCTACACCAGGCTGGATCTGTCACCGCAGAAGCTTTCTTCTCTGCTCTCTTCAGCCTCTGTGCTCTTGGGGTTTCAGGTAAACAACCCTTCACCTGCACTGGTGCCATCAC